>JAPMLY010000938.1:90000-125000 GCA_026401115.1 Tetraselmis chui
GGTGTTACACACTGTATTTTGGCACTTATTTTGGCACTTATTTTGGCAATTCGATTTTTCAAATTAATTTGGTCGCTTATCGTACGGTATGGTATTGTAATAGTACAAGAAATGTCCAAAATTGGCAAGGGGATGTAGATCCCCGGGATCTCTCTAGCAAATTCCTAAAATAATATCTCCACATTGCAATTTTTATTCTTATATTGGTAAAATATTGGGGTTTAACGGTTAGTAAACGTACCATGTTGAGTCCGCCTAAGGCAACGCGCGGAGACAAAGCGTCACAAGCGCAGTAAATTGTCCGCGGCGGACGCCCACCTGCTTTACCTATAAAGCAGCTCCTCTAGCTGGTAGCAGCCACCTTCTGCCTTTGCGCTCGCCCATTCGGCTCGCGCAACAGGCATCGTAGCTCTCGTAGCTGCGCAAGGTGACAGCTTACCCTCGACCGCGTCTACCACGGCCGAGACTCTTCACCCTGCTCGAATATACGATGGCTACAGACAGACAAGTCGACGACGAAATTCGCGACGCGCCGGAATTTGTTACATCATTAGAATTCAAAGAACAGGAGCAACGCTTACTCGCTAACGCGGCCGCTTCGGAAGAGCGACTAAATGGCCGTTTTCAGCAAGCCTTTACCGAACTAACGGCTACGCTTAGCTCGACCATCATCACTCAACTAGCAGCAGCTAAGCAAGTCAGCACACAGCTAGCCAGTCCCGTCGGCGTATTCGACACGCCGAAGGGTGGAATTGCGGAGCACGACGCCCGCAGCGCCCAGCTGCCGACCGAGCTACCCTCGATCGACCCCACCGTGCGACCCCTGGCCCCAGCCCCAGCGACGACGGTAACCCCAGCAGCCCTGCCAGATGAGGACTACCACATCGACACAGAGCTATGGGGACCCTACATTGCCCCCGGCCTCGAGCTACCCCCCCGACATCTCAACGGCCCACAAATCTGGAAGCTCACCTGTGACACCTACCGCCACCTCTCCGCCCGCCGGCACAACGCCACGCTCGAAGAATACCGCGCCACGGCCTGTCACGCCGCCTACGCCGCCTGCGCTAACACGGCGAGCTTATCAGCTCTGGAAGACATTCAAAATTATCCCAAGGACTCACCGGAATTCGCGGCGGCGGTCGTCACCCTGCGTCAAAGCAACCACACCCACAGCGCGCTCGAGGAGGCCGCCCGTGTGCGGATATCCCACATCCGACACACCAAGGGCGGAGGGGAGACGAGCGATTCGGACCGCGTTTTCGCGGAACTCGCCTACGAGCGGTTCCTCAAACCGCGACCGGACGTTGCCTCCTCCGAGTACGACAACCTACACCGAGCGTTCATCGACAAGACCCTCGAGTGTTCATTACTCGCTAGCGCCAAAGCCGCCGCGGGAGCTACCTTCGCGCGCAAGACTCCCGACCGACCCCCCCCCGACCGGCCTACACCGACACCGAACCCCCGACCCCAACCCAAGCCCAAGCCGCCACCGAGAGACAACGCCGACCCCAAGGACACGAAGACCAAGAACCCGGACAAGAACGCCTGACGGTGTGACCCGCCGCGCCACGTCCTGCAACGACCGTTCCGACTTCATGCGACACCGCGTGCGGAAAAGAGCGTCCGAGTGGAAGCGATTAGGCGCGAGCGAACAAGTTCTGGGTTGGATTCGTCACGGGGTTCGCATACCTTTCATTGGCGGCCGGCGACCCCCACCTTTCAACAGCGGCACCTCCATGCTGAACGCAACAAAACAGCAACTCGACTTCATGGACTCCGAGCTTCCCCGATTCCTGCAGTCAGGCGCCTGGGAGCCAGGCCAGGCCAGCGCAGCAGATGGGTTTCCAGAATGTTTTTAGTCCCGAAACCGGGCGAAAACAAATGGCGACTAATTATCGACTTACGCCCCCTGAACAAGTACTGCAAGGACCACAAGCTAACTTTCGAGACACTCAAGCACCTCAAGAATTTGACACGGGCCGGCGACTGGATGGTGTCTTTCGACCTAGCGGACGGCTACTACACCCTGGGCATACGGGAGGAGGACAGAGACTTCTTCACGGTAAATTATCGCGGAACACTGTACAGACTCGCCGGGCTTCCGATGGGCTGGAAATGCAGCAGTTACTATTTTTGCCGGCTTACCGAAGTTTTTATCCGGCACTTACGCGAACCACTGCTCAACCCCACCGTACGCAACCCCCGTCTAGCTACGCAACACCAGCCCACACGACCTACACCGTCCCGTCGCTATCTGCGCAACTCTCGATGGCGGGGTGTCCGATTACTCCCGTACATGGACGATTTCCTATTTTTTGCCGACAGCAGAGACGCAGCGTTACAACTCCGAGACCGCGTCGCGTGCCTACTCGACCGCCTCGGGCTAGGACGCAACCCCAAGAAAGGCCACTGGGAGCCGACGCAAATCTGCGAACACCTCGGCCTCCAAATCGACACCACAACATCTACGTTCCGAGCCCCTGTTTCGAAACTACAGGCCATCGCTACCTTAGCCCGGACCCTCCTACAACGCTCTACGCGCGACGCACGATGGCTCCCTGCCCGGCAGCTCGCTGTGCTCGCCGGAAAAGCACAGTACCTGTACCTCGCCATTCCAGCAGCCCGATTCTACCTACGCGAACTACACGACGTCCTCGCTACGCGCACGGGATGGGGAGGCCGGGTGAAACTCACCTACCAGTTGCGACGAGACCTCCAATGGTGGACGCAAGTCCCCTCCGCCAACAACGGCCGCTCCATATTCGCCCCCATCGAGACCGCCTACCTGCACTGCGACAGCTCAGGTTACGGCTGGGGAGCTGTATTAAACGAACAGTTGGAAGCCCGTGGTTTCTGGGGGGCGACAGACCAGCAGCAGCACATCACCTGGAAGGAATTAAAGGCCGTGCGACTCGCCGTCCTTTCGTTCTTGCCCCTCCTGCGCGGCCGCAAAGTCCTCCTGCACGAGGACAACCAAGCAGTGGTGGCAGTCCTCAGTCACCTAACTTCGAGGTCCCCAGCTATGATGGACGAACTACGAAAACTGTGGGAACTCATCGACACCAACGACATCAGCATCCGCGCGCGGTATATTCGCTCCGCAGCCAACGTCTGGGCCGACCGACTGAGCCGAGAAACCGACCGGGACGACTGGCAACTCAACCCCCGCATATTCACTTACCTGAATTCCCTGTGGGGCCCCCACTCCATCGACAGGTTTGCCACGCAGGGCAATACGCAGCTTCCCCGCTACAACGCCCGCTGGCGAGACCCCACCTCCGAAGCCGTGGACTGCCTTCATCTACCCGACAACCGCTGGACAGCAGAGACCAACTGGTGCAACCCACCGTGGACGCTACTCCCAGACCTCGTCCAGAAGTTACGCCAATCCGGGGCCGAAGCAACAGTCATCGCGCCTTACTGGCCCGCCAAACAGTGGTACCAACTACTAAGCGAACTTTCCGACGAACAGATCCTGTACCCCCCCTCCCGAGATTTATTCTTTCCGGGCAAGCGCGGAGCGTACGAGGGCGTCGGACCGCCCGGCTGGAGCGTCACGGCTTTCCACGTACCGCCCCGTCCTGGCTCTACCGAACACGTGGTACACTCCACCCAACACCGACCACCCGGACGTCCTCGACTAGACCGCGGCACGACCGGACATCCGCGGACACCGACTACCAAGCCGCACCCGTAAAGTACCGACTAGTCGAACCTGCGGCCCACGCACCGTGGCACGCCTCGATGCGCAACCATGTCGGCACACTCGTCGGCACGGACGACTTGGGCGACCTCGTGCTCGACCTTCTCACCGGCTCCCTCGCCCCCTCCACCTACAACAACTATGGCACCGGTATGCTGTTTTCTGCAACGAGGAAGGAATCACACCCCTCGAGGCGACCGCGGCCGACATGCTTCGATTTACAGCTTGGCTCGCCCGATCCGGAACCATCGCAGCCAACAGCCTCCAGCCCTACTTCTCAGCCATAAATAAGTTCTTTCGCGACCACCTGAAGGAGCCCGTGGCGCTAGGACCCCTTCTCACGGACGCACGTCGGGGGCTCGCCATGCAGCAGCAGCCCATCACCGCCCCCGACATTCGCGTACCGCTCCCAGCCCCAATCGTACAACAGATGCTACTCTTCGCCCATCGACACTACCGCGCGCTCACCTGGCAGCCGGACAACCTCGTACATATCAAGGCGTTCCGCGCGATGCTCGCAGTCTGCACCAACTACTGCTATTTTTGCCGCGCAGAAACCGGCGTACGTTGCCACATGGACGACATCGCGGTCGACCGAACGGGCGGTAACATACTGTTATTTGTACGAAAATCAAAGGGAGACCAGCGTAGGACCGCGGCCGATAAACCGCTCCTGCAACTCCCTATTACTGCAGTACCGCTACTCGCGGACCTCCTGGAGGCGTTTACCGCTGGACGCACCAGTTACTGCAACATCCTCGGCACTGGGTCCGGACCAACTGCCTTTTGGGCCGTCACGCCCGAGGAACAACCACACACGTGGACGGCCGGTACCATCACCGAGTGGATTCGTGAGGCGTGCAACACCATCGACGCTGCACCCCCCACGCAATTCAAGTGGACATCGCATAGCCTACGTAAAGGCGCGGCGTCCGCAGCCGCATGCATCGGCGCACCCCTTACCAAAATCCGCTACATGGGTGGTTGGTCGAAAACCAGCGACGTCGTCACCGGCAAGTACATCGACCCCACCATGAGCGAAACCCCGGCGGCCTGGCTATTTTTCGGCTGGCTCGTCGCCAAACCCCCGGATTAGTAGCCTATGCAGACCTTCAGTCTATCTCAATGGCATAATCTGACTCCCAGTCGCTAAATTCTTATATTGGTAAAATATTGGGGTTTAACGGTTAGTAAACGTACCATGTTGAGTCCGCCTAAGGCAACGCGCGGAGACAAAGCGTCACAAGCGCAGTAAATTGTCCGCGGCGGACGCCCACCTGCTTTACCTATAAAGCAGCTCCTCTAGCTGGTAGCAGCCACCTTCTGCCTTTGCGCTCGCCCATTCGGCTCGCGCAACCCACCCACCCTTCCCTGATCAAGCGCTGAATAGAAATAACACCTCTGAATAGGTGTTTTAGTGCCTGTTTATCCAAAATGTAAGCAAGCTGTCATCTTTGGCATAATCTGACTCCCAGTCGCTAAATATCGCGAATATCGGCCACGTGGCGTCCTGTATGCACGCACGTGATTATCTCTACATCAATTTAACTCCACATGAGGTCGTGCATATGAAACAACCCTTAATACCGAAAATCCATAATAACGAAAGAAGTACTTTACTTCAGTACTTTTTTTTCGCGGTAGTGTCTGATGCAGTCCATTCAGCAGAACATGTATGAATCGGCGCGAAACTATGTAACCTGACTACAAATTACCTGACTGTAGCGGTGCGGGAGTAATTAATGTTTAACAAGACTCCACCAACGACCGCGCATGTGTACGAGGACATGTACGAGGATACTGTCATGTACTAGTTGACTACCTAACTGCCTAACCGCCTAACTACCTCACTAAACTACTAACTAGCCCTATACCCTAACAACATTTGCCGACCGGATTTTGAGGATGAGGATGACCCTTGTACGATATCACCGTAGCGTGCCACGTCGCAATTCAAGATTATCCAGAGACGCCCCATATTGCGTATGACCCATATCATATCAAACCTTTCTTACAAGACAAAATGCGCAAACCACCAAGCAAAAAAATGAAAAGAGGAAAAAATACATGACCCATATCACCCTCACATACTATGGGGCAATTGTTTTTGCTCGCCCGCGTAGGGTACGCGTCACGCTGAAAGCATGATACTACTCGATGACTTACGGCATAGCTCATGGCACTTTGGGTTCTTAGCTTCCCGACGCTTTGCATGAGGGAAGCGCTGATGCTATGGCATGACTTCATGGTCCTCGAGCTCAGGCATGTGAGGTTCTTTCCTCCTTGCTCCTCTTTGTTTGGTGTTTCCACTTCTTTTCTTGTAAGAATATTTATTTCTACTTACGGCATAGTCTGCGGCATAGCTCTAAACCCGCGCGATACTAAATGCTTGGGGTTGTTAATGAGGTGTAACGTTGATGATTGGCTCACCTTGCTTTCTTGTTCATTTTTTGTTATCGTAAATGCCCAATCGATAGCGACCCGTACACACACATACATAAACATGCACACTGCCGCGCGCGCGCGCACACAAACACACACACACACACACACACACACACACACACACACACACACACACACACACACACACACACACACACACACACACACACACACACACGCACACGCACACACACACACACACACACACACACACACACACACACACACATACACACACACACACACGCACACACAAGTGCACATGCATGCACAGTCATGCACAAACACGGCCACCAAGACTGACACGCATACACACACAGACTCACTGGCAATGACACGTACAAACACAGTGTCACACACACACACGCACACACACACACACACACACACACACGCACTGACAATGACACATACACACACTGTCATATAGGCACGCGCATACACGCACGCACACACAAATCCACACACATACACATACACATGCATGTATGCACAGTTAAGCACAAACACAAACGTGCACACACTACACACACTATCACACATACACAAAAGTGAAAGCGGGTTGGTGTGTGCGGTATCGTTGCGGGACCATGCCGTGATTGCCATTTAATGAGAACGTAAAACATGGTACGGGTGAGGGACCATGTTATCGTGTTACACAGCGATTTACTCTTGGCAATGGTAAAGTTGAGGGACCACGCCCGACTAAATGATGTTATTATTGAAAGAGGTCTCAAAGTGAGTAGCAGTAGAGTCTTGAGGAAGACATGCGTTGCGCAAACCAATTCTGTGGAATTGAAGCACAACATAGTCCGAAATATAGAGGTTGACACTGTGACTGCCGCGTCGAGCAGCATGAACAAAATCCCGAAGATCTGGTTCAACGGCGCCGCGTTGGGCGTGAAGAGACACACATCAACAGATTTCTGGCGAAGGTGGGCGGCTTGTGGCGTCGTGGGGCGGAAACCGGACAAGTAGGCACCAATATGGGGAAGTGAAGCGGGGCATAACCGTTCTTAGTGTCGAGGGTGAAGCATATGAGCTGCCGGAAGCGATATAAGATGTTGAAAGTTGCGGCGTGCGTGCCATGATACAAAGAGACGAAGGAGTGTTGACCCTCGAAATGTCATGTATTCAAGGTGCCGCTGAAGTGCTAACAATGATACTGTAATCAATAATGGTGAACGAAGCGAGAAGCCGCAGTCGCATTCACATATGATATATTGCCAGCGGGTATTAGAAGCTACAGAAAGTACGCACAGTAACTGAATGAAGGGCGTGTTAATACCATATTCAGCCATGCAATATGTAGATAGTAGGGCAGCAACAAATAGCCACGCCTCAAGTTGGTTGGATATTCCGCGGACGATAAAGCACGCAGAAATGCGGGAGCATCGAACGACTGATCCGGCCGGGATGTCGACAGGGGAATTGTAATATTCGTGTCACACTCATACTGTCACACACACACGTACACACACTGCCGCACACAAACACCTACTGTCAAACTGTCACACACACACACACACACACACACACACACACACACACACACACACACACACACACACACACACACACACACACACACACACACACACACACACACACACACACACAGATCAGGTTAGAAATCGGTACACATTTGCTATTTCTCGTAATCATTTAATTACTGAAACGCAGATAGGCCACTCCAGAACAACAAGCATCGAACCGTCATCCCAATCTTCGTACCGGCAATTTGTATATTTTATTATATTTTTTCAGTTTGCTCTCATGACCGCCGTCTTTCCACCCATTCCATTGGCAAGAAGGAATACAGAGGCGCGTGAGCAAAGTGTGGGCGTTAGCGCCGTCAAAGCGCATCAACGTAGATTCCGCGGATTTCGTTTTCCGGCATTATCTTCCACCCGGAGTCCGGGATGGGGCCTGTTCAAATTACCGCACGCAGCTACACAACCCGAGTCGCTGGTCCCTATCCTCACACAACTCTAAAACTCACCAGCACCGTAATCCGCACATGCTACACCCGATGAGCAGCGTGAGAAAGGCAAGCTTACAACGCCGGTAACGGGGAAATTACCCCGTGCTCTGTTACCTGTTGCGCAAGCACTGGTACGAATACGGATTATGCTATCCATCAGCAGTACCTGTACATGTTTATCGGTATGAAATAATCGGTATCAGCTTTTCGGCAAGGCATTATATTATTCTAGAGAGAATCGGCAACTTATATCCGTGAAATTCATTAAGCGTGATAGCACATTGCCTTAAATAATAACATATTGGTTTTTGCAGTATACGTATTACGCTGGTGGTATATTGCAAAATGGCGGTGTATTTACAGTAAATTCCAAATGGTCCAGGATAACAACGATTTTTGTTTTCATTGCGCTCGATTCTTCTAGCTAGGGCTCGATTTTGAGCGCGGGTATTAAAATCTAATTTGAAGGTGGGGCGGGCAGTCCGTGTGATGCACTTTAAAGCGACCACGGCGGCGCGGGATGATGCTGCGCCCGGCTAGTCGCTACCCCGGGGATACTCCCCGCTATGAGTAGCAAGAACAGTGTAGTGGCGCTATATGCACGGAACCTCCAGCGGCTCGCCATCTCAAGTGTCGGTGCCGTCGCGTGCACCCTTTGGGCTTTGGGCGCATGATTACCGGTCAATTTGAGTACCTGCGATTATAATATCATTGCCTTTCCGGTCTATTTGGGATTTACTGCCTCTACAGTACTGCAACTATGTAATATGCAACCGACATATTACCATCATTTGCAAGAAACTCGAAATTTAAATAAAGTACCCTGGTTTCATTCGATATCTTCTGACAAGTTTACGCGATAGTTCCGCCTAAGGAAGAGCATGTTCAAAGAGGAGCCCGCGACAGGAATCATAAAAACCGACAAGGGGGTTAGCGCTTTGGCTTACCACGCGCGAGAGAAGGGGCGACAGTGAGGAAGGTTTGTGTGTGTGGAGGCACTCATCATGATTATCACGCGCTTTTGTGCGGTATCCTGAAATGTAATTGGCAACACCCTTATGTCGTCGCATTTGTACCACTATGAAATTGGTAGCGCGTGCCTAACAATAGGTAGTCAGGCTATTCCACTCACAATCAGCGGTTTCATGTTTCTTTATGCATAGACACATGCTTCGGTACCCCATGAAGTGTCACCATTGCTTTATTTTCACGCTTTCAATGCTCGTTGTTTTGTTTCACATATTGACTAATTCCTAAACCATCGAAATGCCTCGCGCGCACGTTTTAAGTAAAAAGCGATGCAGGTGCTCCATGATATATACGACCGACAAGTGCATGACACAACGACACTCGCACAGTCATACCATGCACACAGTCGGAATCCATGTATGAAAGGCGCCTTATCGGAAATTGATCTTCGTGATATGTGTGTATATTTGCGTTTTCAAGCGTGAGTTTGTGCCTGTGTCTACATGTCTGTGTGAGTGTGTGAGAGTGTGTTTTTGAATTCCAGGTGTGTCTCCGTGAGTGCGCATGTAAGCGTAAGTTTTATGTCTGCGAGTGTATCTCTACGTGTGTGTGTGTGTGTGTGTGTGTGTGCTTGTGTGTGTGTGTGTGTGTGTGTGTGTGTGTGTGTGTGTGCTTGTGTGTGTACTTGTGTACGTCTGCACACCCGCTTGTCTCTTTCTCTCTCTATCTCCCAGTTTGTTTGTGTATCTGTGAATTTGTGCATATGATCAGCCGTTAATGTGTGTTTGTGTGTATGTGTGTGTGTGTGCGTATACGATGTTTGTCTCCCTGTGTGTGTGTGAGCCTGAGTTTAGGTGTGTGTGTGTGTGTGTGTGTGTGTGTGTGCTTCTATGCCTCCCTGGATGTGTCCAGAAGGGTGGGGGAGGGGGCGTGTACATGTGTGTGTGCGCATCTTCTTCCCCGTTTGTCTGTCTGTCTCCCTCTCTCTCACACACTTTATGCTTAGCCGCTACCAGAGTGCGCGCGCGCGCGCGTGTGTGTGTGTGTGTGTGTGTGTGTGTGTGTGTGTATGTGTGTGTGTGTGTGTGTGTGTGTGTGCTTGCGTATAAAATGCGTGTCTCCCTGTTTGTGTGTGAGCCAGAGTTTAACCCTGTGAGTGTGAATGTGTGTGTGTATCTGCTTATCCGTCTATCTGTCTGTGTGTCTCTCCCTCTCCCTCTCTCGCTCTCTCTTTATGCTTAGCCGCTACCAGTGTGTGTGTGTGTGTGTGTGTGTGTGTGCTTGCGTATACAATGCTTGTCTCCCTGTGTGTGTGTGAGCCAGAGTTTGACCCTGTGAGTGTGAATGTGTGTGTGTATCTACTTATCCGTCTATCTGTCTGTGTGTGTCTCTCTCTCCCTCTCTCGCTCTCTCTGTATGCTTAGCCGCTACCACTATGTGTGTGTGTGTGTGTGTGTGTGTATGTGCGCGCGCGCGCCTGCATATAAAATGCGTGACTCCCTATGTGTGTGTGTGCCCGAGTTTAAGCCTGTGAGTGTGTATTTATTTACGTGTTTGTGTACGTGTTTGTGTGTGTGCGTGTGTGTGTGCATGTGTGTGTTTTTGTGTGTGTGTGCTTGTGTGTGTGTGTGTGTGTGTGTGTGTGTGTGTTTGTGGTTTTGTGTGTGTATTTGTGGCTGTATGTTCTTGTGCCTGTGTGTGTGTGTGCGTGTGTCTGACTGTAAAATATGTCTCTTCATATCATATTAATAAGAAATATGCATGACTGTGTGTGTGTGTGTGTGTGTGTGTGGGTCGGACTCTGAGATATTTTTCTGAGTGTAAGGAGAGATAGAGAGGCACATGCGTCGTACGGCGTTGTATAAGCGATGACCGCTTTGTGTTTTATACACACGATACAAGTCACCCTTGGAGAGAATTACGTAGCTTCCATGGATGAAGGGCATAACGTTAGGAGGGGGCAACTGCTAGAGCTGTGATGGGGTGGGGCGAGCTACTGGGACAGACGGGAAGGGACGGGTATCGCACCGTGCATGGAATACTTCATCGGCCATTGTCTCAGAAACGGCGAGGAAGTCCGCCACAAGCTGGCCAATGATGGCACCACCGGTATGGTCATGCTGTATGGACATCCGACCCGCTTGCTGAGGCGTTCCTGGCGGTGCTTTGAGGGGTGGTCTACCTTTTTGAAGGGGCAGGTTTTCCGGAGGTGCCACATTGTATGCGAAAATCGGCAAGCAGTTTTTTGGGTGAAGCTATGATACTCCTACAAACATAACACATGCATTAACGTATACTTAGATAAATCAGCACACCTATGGACGGGCACACACACATACACACGCACGCACACACACACACACACACACACACACACACACACACACACACACACACACACACACACACACACACACACACACACACACACACACACACACACACACACACACACACACACACACACATGAATGGAATACTTGTCACTTAACATGTCTAATCATTATCCTTATGCGCGTAACGTATTACAATTTTTGTACATCTTTGTATATACAACGGCTGTTCCTCAAATGGAGTCGAATGATGCATTGCGTGCGGGAAGGAGCACCTGTTTTGAGGCTATGCATATCTATTGACACGATTCGGCAATAAAATGCTCTCTCTGATAAAGGTATTGTTGAACCGTGCATACACGATCAGTAAGGAAGGTAACTAACGCATACGTAGTTACAGTCACAATCACGCAAAGGGACAGTCACAGAGACAACCAGCCCGAGGCGTGGTGTCGGGACAACAGAAGTGTTAGAGCAGAAGCCTAGCGACAGCTCTGTACCAGTACAAACAGGTTATCGGTATGTCCGATCTAGACATGTACTAATCATATCTAGAATAGCTTACAGTAGCTATCTGCAACTAATAACTAGAAGGTATTACTTACAACACTCCCCCTGAAGGTAGCTACGGGATGAAGCGTTGCATTGGGTCTTGTCCTCCAAGGATTGCACTTCGGTGTCTTGTGAGTGCTGGTCCTGGGAGGGGCTTGGTGAACATGTCAGCCACCATCTGGTCAGTGGGGAGGTACCTCAACTTGATGGTTCCCTGCTCCACATGGTCCTTGAGGAAGTGCCATTTCAGACCGATGTGTTTGGTCTTCTCGCTGACCAAGGCGTTCTGGGAGTACGCGATGGCGCTTTGGTTGTCCTCCCAGATGGTGGTGGTTTCGGTGATGGGGGCGTTAAAGATCTCCCCCATAAGTTGTCGGAGGTGGAGTCCCTCCTTGGTGGCGTCGGCCGCAGAGTAGTACTCGGCTTCACACGTGGATTGAGCCACACAAGTCTGTTGTTTGGACTTGTAACTTACTGGCCCGCGTCCGAGGGTGAAGAGATAGCCGGAGCGAGACTTGCGGGTGCTGCTGTCGTTGGCCCAATCAGCGTCGGCAAAGCCTGTGAGTTGGAGACTGTGGTCCGTGCCCCCCCCCAACGTCAGGCGCATGTCGATGGTGCCATGGAGGTATCGAAGGACCTTCTTCAGGGCCTGCAGGTGGGCTTCCGTGGGGGAAGCTTGGGCTGAGCCGAGGATGCTCAACGCCGTGGAGACATCGGGGCGCGTGCAGACGGCCGCGTACTGGAGACTGCCCAAGAGGCTTGGGTAAACATCCTTGGCCACGCCGGTGAGATGGGGCGAGGACATGTGCGCGAGGCCGGCGAGGAAGCCAGGGTCCATGGGAAGGGACGACGGTCGAGCGTCGGTCATGTTGTACTTGGCGAGGATATCGCGCAAGTACTTGGATTGGTCCAAGGAGACGGTGCGTGCCGAGCGGTCACGGGTGATGTGCATGCCGAGTAATTGGGAGAGGTCGCCGAGGTCCTTGATCTTGAACCGTTCTCCGAGCTTGGCCTTGAACGATGCAAGCCATGCGGTATCATTGCAGGCTGCAGGAATGTCATCGACGTACAACGCGATCATGGCGAAGACGTGGCCGGTGCGGAAGATGTAGATGCAAGGGTCAGAAACGCACTGTTGCCACCCATTGTCGACGAGCCAGGCACGGAGGAGCATGTTGAACTCGCGGGGGGACTGCTTAAGGCCGTAAAGGCAGCGCCTGAGGTGACACACTTTGGACGTGCCATCGCTGAAGCCGAGGGGCTGGCGGATGTACACGTCTTCCTTAATGGGTGCGTAGAGAAACGCAGTGTCGATGTCAAGTTGGCAAAGCTCAAGGTCACGGGCGGCTGCGATGGTCAGGAAGAGACGCAGGCTGGCCATGCGGATGACAGGAGAGAATGTCTCAGTGTAATCTAGTCCAGCGCGTTGGCTGCACCCTTTGGCGACGAACCGCGCTTTGAAGCGGGAGACGTCACCGGCGGTGTCAGACTTAACTTTGTAGATCCACATGTTGTTAACTACCATGCGACCCGGGGGAAGGTCAACGAGTTCCCAAGTGCCGTTGTCCATGAGGGAGGAGTACTCCTGCTGCATAGCGGCTTGCCACTGGGGGGCCTGGGCGCTGTCCAAGGCAGCTCGGTACGATTTCGGCTCCACACACTCCCGGGCGGACAGGAGGGCGACGGCAGTAGGCGATGTGCCGGCAGGTGTGTGAGGGGGACCAGTGATAAGGTTGGGAACGTGAGGGTGTGCGAAGATGTCCTCTTTGGCTTTGCCCTGTTCAGGGTCACAACACGCCGTCACGAGGGTCGGGGGGAAGTCGGCCACGTGGGCAACCATTTCGCCGTAGCGTAGGGGATGAGAACGGAGCCGAGTTTGGCGAGGGGCGGCATGAGGGGGCATGGGGTCTGGCAATGGTATGTCGATGGGGTGGGATTGGAGTGAGGTGGCCGGTGCGTCATCCGAAGGGTTGGTGATGGTGGAGTCGACGGAGAGTTGTGCGCCGAAGCCCGGGGTGTCTTCCTGAAAGACAACATGGACGGAAGTGGTGATTCGGCGGGTTTCCGGGTTGTAAACGCGGTACCCGGGTGCGTCATTGGGGTAGCCGACCATGACGCCACGAAACGCCTTTTCACTGAGTTTTCGACGCAGTTTGTCAGGCACCTTGGCGAAGACGGTGCACCCGAAGACGCGAAACTTGGAGGCGTCAGGCACAGACGACGTGAGGAGGGTAAGTGGGATGCCACCAGTGGGGCCGACTGAGCGACTGTACGTGCGGTTGCGGAGGTACACAACAGTGCTGACAGCGCATGACCACATGGAGTTGGGAACGGCCATACTGTGGAGCATCGCTGACGCATTGTCCCGGATAGTGCGCCAAGGACGTTCGGCTTTGCCGAGCATGTGGTGGGCGTATGGGGCAGAGAACTGGACCCCAACGCCGAGCTGTGCGCACATCTGGCGGGTTGTTGCAGCCTCAAAGACAGAGTCCGAGTCAAATTTTATGATTGGGGCAAACGCACCCGATTGGGAGTGGTAACGTGCATGCATGTGCTTGATGTCGAGGAGGATGTTTTCCAACTCCGAGCACGCATCGTCTTTGGACTTGAGGAACCGCACCCACATGTAATGGGTGTGGTGGTCAATGACGAGCAAGCAGTAGCGGAGGCCATGTGGGGAGGGGACGTTGACCGGTCCCCACAGGTCAGAGGAGAGGTTGAGGAGGGGACGAGAAGGTTTCGCGCATGCACTGGTGTTGCGCGGTGCAGCTGTGGCCTTGTGTAACAAGCATGAGTCGCAAGAGACATCGGTTACAGAGCTGGTTAATGCAGGGCTAGTCGGGACACCGTGCGTGTGCTGGGCCCGCAGGCTTTGCATGTTCAGGTGTCCAAACCGACGGTGCCACAGTATAGGGTCGCACTGGGCAGCAAGGGCAACACTAGGGGAGGGAGAATTCACTCTCATCGTGGAGGTACTGGGGGGGGGCTCTGGCTTGTGGGGGAGGAGGTAGAGGCCGTTTCCGGAGGGCTCTAGCACACCCATTCCTGTGGGCACCACAAGCAAACCAGTGTCAGAGTTAGAGGGGAAGATGAATTCACAACCGCTGTGGGTCTGCATCCAGCTGACACTAAGTAACCGGCCGATGCGCTGAGCAGAGCGAGAGGACAAGTCAGGGGTGTACAACGCATGGACAGTGCGATGAATAAGTACGCCTGTGTCAAGGCGGACTGAAATTCGGACGGAGCCACTGCCCTTGACGTCAACACCAACCCCGCCAACGCGCGAGGGAGCGGAGGGGGGTGTGAATCGTACGAAGTCGCCTTTAAACGCGGTGAGGTTGATCGAGCAGGCGGAATCGACTACCCAGTACTGTGAGAGGTTACGACCGGGGGTGAGGGAGGAGGAGAAGGCTACGGAGCTGAAAGGCACACTCACCTCGGTGTCATCGTAATCATCCGTGCATTCCTCGAGGGTAGGCAAACTGTCAAAGTCATCGGCGGGGACGTCGCTCAGCACAGCGGCGTGCGCAGAGTGAGAGCCACCAGCAGGGGTGCCGTACTTCTGAATGATCATTTTGCGCTTCGCGAGTGTCCACCGCAAGAGGGCGTCATCCGGGGCATTGCAAGAGGACAAGATGTGGTCCGGGCTGCCGCAAGCGGAACACTTGGTGGGCAGGACGCGACCACCGCGAGGGACACGTGGAGGGTGGCCTCGACCGCTGTGTGATCCGCGGCCAGCAGCGACAAACGCGGAGATGGGAGGCGGTGAGGTGTGGGGAGCTGTTGCGGCCGGGGCGTCGTCCTCGTCCATATTGTGCGCCAGGTGGAGGATGCTGGCCATCACGTCATCAGCGGACAGCAGGTAGTCTGTGTCGAACGCGTTGATGACGCACTGTTTGGCCTGACCGTGTGGGCCGTTGCTGGAAATACCGCGCAGCATGAGGAGACCGAGGTTGTGGGGGTGAATGGCAGCGGAACCATCGACCATCTGACATGTCTCGTTGTAGTCGTCGAACGTCTGTCTCATGTAGTGGACATAATCACTGAGTGACTGTCCGGGGCGTTGTCTGACCATCAAGTTGTCCAGCAGCGACAATGAGCGAGCAAAGGACCGACTGTCGAGACGTTCACACAGAAGGTCCCACGCTGCCGCTGCGCAGTCAGGACGTGCTGGGGAGACGCACTTCATCGCTTGGTCGGCGCGTGGGTTCGCGCTAGCTGCATGAAGGAGCAGGGTGTAGGCGTAGTGTTGCGCCGGTTCGTCTAACACGACGCCCGAGTCGCGGATGGCCAGCTGTGGGATGAGGTAAGTGGCCTTGATGGAGAGGAAATTAAGGAAGTTCCTCTTCCACTGCTTGAAGTCTGTGGTGGGCCCCATGGTAGGGACCGACATCTTCATGGACCGGTTGAGGGCGTCCTTGTCGAAACCGGTGGCCTCGTGGGCGGCGCGGCCGATGACCACCGGGTCAATGGTGGGGCGACGCCCGCCACGGGTGGTGTGCCCACCTCGCTGTGTAGGATGCGAATGCCAGCCAGGAAAGGGAGGCGGTGGTCCACCGGGGAAGGGAGAAGGTGGGCCGCCGGGGAAAGGAGAGTGGCCGGCCATTGAAAGCGGGGGGCCGTACGGGTGCGGGTGGCCACGGGAGGCGGGGACGCGGGGCGGCGGTGCCTCCGGGAAAAAAGGTCCGGGATCCGGGAGGGCATACCCTGCAGGAGGGTACGGAGGGGGTGGTGGTAGGTGTTCCGCGGGTAGTTCGTGAGGCTGTGGGGCGGTGTGCGCATCGTGGCGGCGGAGTGCGACATGGGGGTCGCCAACCGACGCTGCAGCGAAAGCAGCATCGTGGGCCGGCTGCGCGTCCAGCCGAGTGCCGGGAAAGGGAGATGCGTGTGTTGGGGGGTCGGAGGAAAGGAGGTTCAGAGAGTGGTTGTCGCGATGGGGGTCGAGCTGCGCGTCGTGACGACGCACAGCGAAAGAGGGGTCCGCAGGGGCAGCTACAGGACCAGCAGCAGCAGCAGCCGCAGCAGCAGCAGACTGAGCGTCCAGGCGGGCGTTTATGAGCGCCATTTGTTGCAGGACGAGTGCGAGGGTAGCAGGGGTGGGACTGACAGAGCTCTGCGGAGAGCCGAGGTCAGGGGAAGCAGGAGGCGAATCAGGTGGATTGTCGACAGAGCGAGTTTTTGGCGCCATTTCGACACAGGGCGAGAAAAAGAAAGAAGCCGAAAAAACAGGCAGCGGTAAAAACCGCTAGCCGGACGTGTGCCTAACAGCGGTATGCAGAGAGACGGCCTGATGCCCGCCGACCCCTCGGCCTGATGCCCCGGGGTGTCTCAAAGCACCTTTTCTGTGTCCTCCACCCAGTGTGGGGCACAAGTCGGGGCCACGGCCAGTGCAGGTGGGACGATGCGGCGGCGGCTGAGTCGCTACGATAATATATTAATTAATACAGTAATCTAAGGCTGTCGTGCACTCTGTATATGTATAGTCACCCGATAGTGCGCCCCCCCCCCGGTCTCCAGCTTGGGCCTGTATGCACCCTGTCCACACACGACGAGTGCGTCGGTGTGGGTGGCTGTCTGGCGTCCTCGAGCGGCTGACTTAGGTGGGATGGATGTTTTTTAAACGCTGGTTATACTGGCGATAACGCCGACTACAGGATGAAAGTACTAGGTATCTATGAAAACTTGCCTTCTTCGGGAGAGGTGGCGATCGCAGCTCGCCGAACCAGGTTGTCGCGCGTGAGTGACGTGAGGCGGGGGCCCATAACCTGTTGAACCGTGCATACACGATCAGTAAGGAAGGTAACTAACGCATACGTAGTTACAGTCACAATCACGCAAAGGGACAGTCACAGAGACAACCAACCCGAGGCGTGGTGTCGGGACAACAGAAGTGTTAGAGCAGAAGCCTAGCGACAGCTCTGTACCAGTACAAACAGGTTATCGGTATGTCCGATCTAGACATGTACTAATCATATCTAGAATAGCTTACAGTAGCTATCTGCAACTAATAACTAGAAGGTATTACTTACAACAGGTATGCAATCATAAAGGATGAGTAAGTAAATTATGGTGCTATGCTTGTTGCTTCGGCCATGGGTTTAAATGACAAAATTCCTTGTCATCATGGCATTGCAAATTTAGCTGCGTAACGATAAGCATCGGGCACCTTATTTAAAATGGATTTAACATTGGTTTCTGGGTGCCTCTGTGTTCATCAGTATTCAAAGCACGAGTAGGCTCAATCAAGTAGGTGCACAACCTACATACTCAGCAACGGTCGTGCGCACATGGTATGGTGCTATGCTATCTGTGACTGATTGCTGCCCGTTCTTGTATGCCATCATTATAGGCACGATACTCAGGGAGGCATTGTCGACTTTGAGCTTATTGGCGCTGATGGGTACCCACTGAGCTACCGTGAGGTACCTCCTGCCCCGTTCCAACGAGCAAGGAAAATAGCTGGGTTTCGCTGGGCTTCATGTCCACATTTGAGGACGTCCAGGCGCTGTTGGATTTCACTACGACCCGCTACAGGCACAAGACCAGTGGCGCCTTAGCCTCGGATCAGTAATAGGAAAGCCTTAGGACGCCGGAGGGGGCGGTGGAGTGCTTGTTCATTTAGCTATAGGGAAACTAACGGAGCGCAGCGGGTGTGGTATTGCATTTATTATGTCCTCCCGCTGCATCCCAGTTGTGTCATTGGCATTCGCATCTGTTTATGCATTGCCCCCCCCCCCCCCCCCCCCCCCCCCCCTTTGTAACAATTCGAAGTAGCTTAGGTAGATTGGCAAGACATCGCCCCCGACTGAGGCAGCATTGACTGAGGCAGCTAGAAGAAGCGTGATCGATTCAAACAGTTCAGTTTGTTTAAAGCATGGTGTCATGTGGTAAAGGCAAATGAAGAAGACTGGCTAACAGAAAGGTCACGGAAGATTCACTTATTCCATTCAGCAACATCTCCAGCACCTTAACCCCCCTGCCCCCAAACAGGCATAGCAAGGACGCACACACACACACACACACACACTAAAATATTCGTACGCAAGTAACATGCATTTACATATATTTAAGTGAATCAGTACACATTTGAACACACAATGACTTACGAAAATAGAACGGGCAAACACACGAACAAAGAGACTCGTACATTGCACAACACGTACATTCACACAGTCAACCAACACGCACACACACACAGACAAACAGAGACACACGCACGCACAGACACACGCCCGCGCCCACAAACCGACACACAGACACACACACACACACACACACACACACACACACACACACACACACACACACACACACACACACACACACACACACACAGCAAGTAGGATTGCGCCTTTCATCTCATCTTTCGCGGATGGAGGCAAAGTCCACCTAAGAACCAGCCGTACGAGCTTCAGCTAGTTGCGCCTTACATCGCATTTCACATACCGCAGCAACTCAAGGCCGTTGCACTGCGCTTTCGGGGTCATCAAAAGTGTGAGATTCGCGACCCACAGCGCCGTCTGGGATACAGGCCCCCCTGTACATACCGACAGAAGAAGAAAATGGGCGTTGACCATCCAGTACAATTTCAGAAAATATTTGAATAGATATTCATCCGTAGATTTGTAAAGAATACAAATGTGACCCCATTTCATTTTCATGACAAGGACATTCATGTCTCGCACATATTGCCAGGCTGGCAGAGTACGCATCGCGGCTTCTCAGTATAGACACTGTACGAGACTACAAATAGAAAACGAAAGGACGCAATTGAGCCTTGCCCGCTACAGCTGGTTAACATTATTAGGTCTAATACTATCATTAAGGTAAGTACCGTAAAGTAAATGATCTGAACGACATCATCAACACGCAGGATGACGGCGATGACGTCCACCGGACGCAGTGAGCGGCGCCATCTGCTCTCGTCGCGCGTCTTGACATGCGCGAATAGTCGAAATTTTGAATTACACACACCGCGAATGAACTCGAAGTGCACATATTCTGTCATTAGCTGAGACGTGTGCGTCCAGTCGAACGCCCGACTCTTCATCGATCGTCGCGCGGCAGGTGGTCCCCATCCTGAAGTTCATATTTAACCCCTTACTTGTTACTGATTATATGCGCGGATCTTAGTAAACTTCTATATCTAAATATATATTAAATATGTTTTTATCAAAATGTTCTCAGGTGGTTGGATCGCCATCAGCTGTCGTCGCGCGTCTTGACCAGCGCGTACGGGGGACCTGTTGAATTTATAGACACCGCTATTGACCCTGCATTGCGCATATTGACATTGAAAGCGCGTGCGGCCAGTCGAACGTCCGTCTATTCATCGATCGCCGGCAGCAGGTATTCCTCATCCCGAACCTCAAAGTTAACCCCTCCTTACTTGTGAATCATTGATGAAGCTCTTGCCAAATTTGCGTATTCAAATTGAAATGTAAGACTTTTTCACTAATATGTCTTGCAAGGAGGTTGGATCGCCCCGCGCCGCCGTCACTACTCAAGATGGATGGCAGCTGCAGCAACAACAATCACTCAGCACGGGGTGCAAAAAGGCGCAGACCGGACGGCCACGACGGTAAGCAAAGCTAATTGTTGAACATCAGTCGATCGATTAATTGCGCTACGGGGCGCGGTTGACGTGGCCGGATACAACTGCAATCGTTCGTTGTTAGTTTTTTGAATTTGTCGAGTGACAGCTTCGAGTCGTTAATTCAAATACTTCGATCTGCCATCGCTACAGATGCTACCGGTGTCGACGACGCCTCCAACCCTCCGCGGACCATCGAAAGTATGCCGTCAGCGCCTGCTACGGGCTTCGTGACCTCTAGCCGTGTCGACCAGGGGGTTGCATGGAACGGGCGGCAGCCTCCCGAGGGACGACCACCAGCTGTCACCGCCGCGGCTCCGCAGCTAAGCGTGGAGCAATTGCTTCAGCTGGTGATCATGGAGGGGGTCGCCATGAACTCGAAGCTAGAGCGCCTGGAGAAAGAGAATCTCGACCTTAAAACAGAGCGGACAAGCTTGATGTCGAAGCTCGGAAATCAGCGGCGCTATCTGAAGGAGGTCCAAGCGGTCCATAAGCAGCGGCTCGACGCTAGCAATGAAGCAGCCAAGGCATCCGAGGACCGGGCTAAGCAGCTGGCGGAAACGGTCGACTCCCTTAGCAAACAGCTGGAAGATGCTATGAAGGATCTGAAAGCGGCTGAAGACACCCTGAAAGCGTCGTCGCGCGTTCCTCGGCGGAGGATCAACTACGACAAGCCGAGTCGCTGGACGCTTGCCACGGACGTCAACAAGTTGACTGAGTACTTTACCGAACAGTTTGGCCCCGATTGGCTGAACTTCGACGCAACGGGCGAGGGGGGTGGAGAGGAGTCCGCTGACCCCGGCAAGGCGGCGTACCCTACTAAGGTCCTCGGTGCGTTTTTGAGAAAACACGCCAAGAACTTAGAGATGGAGGGGATGCTTAGCGGAAGTGTCATGCGCAAGATCGAGGAGGGTATCGTGGAGTGCATCGCCAAGCACTATGATGAAATTGCTGCCGACCTGTTTATTCACGCGGGCCTCAGCACTAGGGAGTACCAAAAGGTGGCGAACCTCATTAGCTCCGTTCAAAAGGACCTGCGGTTGGTCAGAGCAAGGCTGCCATACGGCACTGGCTTCCCCAAGCTCGCCTCCCTTGCAGTCATCAGCAAACGGTTACATGACTTGATGGCAAGCCTAGGCCTGGACAAAGGAATCCCCAAAGCCGCCATGAGTGACGCGAAGGCTCTACTAACATCGCGCATTCGGTGGCTAGTTGCGAACGGGCGGGACTTCATTATTCCTGGGACCGACAACCAGGTGCAAGTTCAGCTTCTCGGGGACGCATGTGGCATCTTCAAGAAGAACAAAGTACAGGGGACATCCCTCGTCTTGAAGACAATTTACAATAACTCTGGTGGGGATGCGGACGCCCATGTGGACGAGATTCTGCATAAGTGTGGGGTCAACAGCGTCGAGAATTGCTGTATTTTGGGGTTTTTCCTGGGGGACGACAAGTACATGGACATCGTAGAGAAGATACCGCAACTGGCAGCAGTGGTTTCGGAGCTGATGTCTGACGAGGGACTAGAGGTGGATGGCGTGAAGTACACTTTCAAAGTGACTTTTGGAGGTATGTTGGGTGATGTTGGGTTGCCTATGTGTTTTCTGTCGATTTTATGTGCATTATTAAGTTGTTTTCTAACATTAGCTGCAAATTCGTCCTGCTGTTCGACCGTCGTGCAGCTGAAACGATACTTTATAATGAGAGCGCATGACGTTTCATGTTAGTCGGTGTGGAAGTCATGCCTCCATGACGCTGTCCTGTCTGGATGTGCCCTTCAAGTTTTAGTTTGATTTGTATGTTAATGTGTGTTTTGTGTCGATTTATGTGCATTATTAAGTTGTTTTCCACATTAGCTGCAAATTCGTCCTGTTGTTCGACCGTCGTGCAGCTGATGCGATACTTTCTACTGAGAGCGCATGACGTTTCATGTTAGTCGGTGTGGAAGTCATGCCTCCATGACGCTGTCCTGTCTGGATGTGCGCTTCAAGTTTTAGTTTGATTTGTCTGTTAATGTGTGTTTTGTGTCGATTTTATGTGCATTATTAAGTTGTTTTCCACATTAACTGCAAATTCGTCCTGTTGTTCGACCGTCGTGCAGCTGATGCGATACTTTCTACTGAGAGCGCATGACGTTTCATGTTAGTCGGTGTGGAAGTCATGCCTCCATGACGCTGTCCTGTCTGGATGTGCGCTTCAAGTTTTAGTTTGATTTGTCTGTTAATGTGTGTTTTGTGTCGATTTTATGTGCATTATTAAGTTGTTTTCCACATTAACTGCAAATTCGTCCTGTTGTTCGACCGTCGTGCAGCTGATGCGATACTTTCTACTGAGAGCGCATGACGTTTCATGTTAGTCGGTGTGGAAGTCATGCCTCCATGACGCTGTCCTGTCTGGATGTGCGCTTCAAGTTTTAGTTTGATTTGTCTGTTAATGTGTGTTTTGTGTCGATTTGTGTGCATTATTAAGTTGTTTTCCACATTAGCTGCAAATTCGTCCTGTTGTTCGACCGTCGTGCAGCTGATGCGATACTTTCTACTGAGAGCGCATGACGTTTCATGTTAGTCGGTGTGGAAGTCATGCCTCCATGACGCTGTCCTGTCTGGATGTGCGCTTCAAGTTTTAGTTTGATTTGTCTGTTAATGTGTGTTTTGTGTCGATTTTATGTGCATTATTAAGTTGTTTTCCACATTAACTGCAAATTCGTCCTGTTGTTCGACCGTCGTGCAGCTGATGCGATACTTTCTACTGAGAGCGCATGACGTTTCATGTTAGTCGGTGTGGAAGTCATGCCTCCATGACGCTGTCCTGTCTGGATGTGCGCTTCAAGTTTTAGTTTGATTTGTCTGTTAATGTGTGTTTTGTGTCGATTTTATGTGCATTATTAAGTTGTTTTCCACATTAACTGCAAATTCGTCCTGTTGTTCGACCGTCGTGCAGCTGATGCGATACTTTCTACTGAGAGCGCATGACGTTTCATGTTAGTCGGTGTGGAAGTCATGCCTCCATGACGCTGTCCTGTCTGGATGTGCGCTTCAAGTTTTAGTTTGATTTGTCTGTTAATGTGTGTTTTCTGTCGATTTTATGTGCATTATTAAGTTGTTTTCCACATTAACTGCAAATTCGTCCTGTTGTTCGACCGTCGTGCAGCTGATGCGATACTTTCTACTGAGAGCGCATGACGTTTCATGTTAGTCGGTGTGGAAGTCATGCCTCCATGACGCTGTCCTGTCTGGATGTGCGCTTCAAGTTTTAGTTTGATTTGTCTGTTAATGTGTGTTTTGTGTCGATTTTATGTGCATTATTAAGTTGTTTTCCACATTAACTGCAAATTCGTCCTGTTGTTCGACCGTCGTGCAGCTGATGCGATACTTTCTACTGAGAGCGCATGACGTTTCATGTTAGTCGGTGTGGAAGTCATGCCTCCATGACGCTGTCCTGTCTGGATGTGCGCTTCAAGTTTTAGTTTGATTTGTCTGTTAATGTGTGTTTTGTGTCGATTTTATGTGCATTATTAAGTTGTTTTCCACATTAACTGCAAATTCGTCCTGTTGTTCGACCGTCGTGCAGCTGATGCGATACTTTCTACTGAGAGCGCATGACGTTTCATGTTAGTCGGTGTGGAAGTCATGCCTCCATGACGCTGTCCTGTCTGGATGTGCGCTTCAAGTTTTAGTTTGATTTGTCTGTTAATGTGTGTTTTCTGACAGGCGACCTGAAGTTCTTGAACAGCATCCTTGGGCTTAATGGGTGCTCTAGCAGCTTTCCATGTATCTATTGTAAGGTATTGAGAGCTCTTTTGCATTTAAAGTCTTCCGAACGCTATGAGATTGTGGGGTCACAGACCGTGGACCACATGGAGCCAAGAACGCTTGCAGAGCAAATCCAGCTAGCTCACACCCCCTCAGGGCAGAGCACCGACCAGCAGAATTCTTGCGCCTCCGGATGTGTTGCCGGTGAGGGTTGCGCATCTTACGTCTGTCCGGGATGCAGCAAGTCCATCGGGCCTGGCCACAAGGAGCTCAACAGGCTGCCCCTACCACGGAAGGCCAAACCCGGGCCTGAAGACTACGGCGTCGCAGCGAGGAGCAAGGTCAACCATCAGCATTTCGGTACCATGCTTCGGCCCATGCTTGATCTGCCGATCTCCCACTATGTTTTCGATATTTTGCATTGCAGACTGCGCATCGTTCCTCAGATTTTCAAGTGGACGGTGTGTCAGAACATCGATGCAGAGCAATTGGAGGAGGTGAGACATGACATGTCGTTAGCTGGTTACATTTCGGTAATGTTTTTTATATAGATACATATATGATTATCTGATTAAGTTAATTATATTGACATGTTTCGTCTTTGTACAGATTCTGGTTTGGGCTCAAGAGGTGATGAAAGTCAAGCTCAACGCAGGGACTCAGCCTGGCCAGCGGCGCGCAGGGTCCAAAGGGGGGTCGTCTCTGTCAGCGGAGTCATGGCCAGGGGAGATCTGCTCGACCCTGATGGACTTCCACGAGGAGCTCATGAACCAAGTGTTCGAGGACCAAGGGAGCGCGGTGTGCCAATGGTCGAAGCACCTATGGCGCACCTTCTCGTATTGGAATCATCTGATTGGGCGTGGGTGCGAGGACGATCAGCCGTCGCGTGACGCCCATGCAGCGGAGGTGAAGAAGTATGCTGAGATGTTTATGTCAGCCTTCTTGATGCGATGCGGCCCTGAACATGTGACAGTGTACATGCATATCATGCAGTGCCACTGTCACGAGCTGCTCCAGCTGCATGGGTCTCTGGACAAGTTCTGCAGCCAAGGTGCAGAGGCGATCCACCAGAAGACGCGCCACGTCGCACTTAAACGCAGTGACAGGCATGTGGAGCACCTGGCCGAACAAGTCCTCGTCAAAGTGCGCACCTATCAAGATCTAGTTGCTGAGAAGGGGCAACCTCAGAACTACAGGGCGCCCCGTCAACTTAGAGATGGACGCAGCAAGGCATGTGCAGAGAGGAATGCTGCCATGATCCAGGGGTGCAAAGAATACTTGGACAACCTACCGCCAGACCACGATGAAATCCTTCGCCGAGGTCTGCTCGCAGAGGGGGCAAGGCTGTCCGAGGACGAGACACCGGACACCGAGAAGAGGGACCATGACATGGACTCATCTGATTCAGAAATCGACGATGAAGAAGACCGATACAAGACAAAAGGACCTAGCTACGCACCATAGCTATGCCTATTACCTTTTGCCAACTTTGTGAGTTACATGGCGATTGTATTACTGCAAGGACGTTGAGCGCTAATTATTTCGAAACTTTTTAAATTACACACTTGACATATTTTAGCATAAGCAGAAATATTTGGTCTCAAATGCATGTGCACATCCTACAGCACCAAAGTTTGTGCCTCTGCCTGCACATCAAACCGTCGAGCATTGCTATTATACTATATAGTTGAATTAACAATGATGGTGCATATCTACAAACATGATGCTAGGCGATGATGTCGTATCCATACATATAAATCAGGCGGTCCATTTCTATTAAGTCAAAATGTGTTACAGAGTATTATATGACACCTGCACTTGTTGCTTTGTAGAATATTAATTCATCAACACCATCTACATTGTGTCTCTGCTACAGCTAGTCACTTGCTGCATGTGCTGTTGCCACGCCTGAAATGTTGCCCCTGACATCAAATCGCGCACTGCTAGTTAATGATATGCATGAGAATTAAGATGCAGTCCATCCGCTACAAACATGATGGTCATGAGTGAGACGATGCAATATATTGTATAAATAAATTCATAATGCCCCGTATGCATCAGCGGTCCATTCACAAAGAAAAGATTGTTTTTCATTTATTACATGTTCACTTGGTAAGGTCATCTGTAACTAGTTTTACTAATCTAGCGCCGCGACTCTTCAAGTCCTCTACTCGCCTAGCCTTGTTGGCCGCAGCACGATTGGGATCCTGTCTATAACGTTTAAGTGCTGCCTTGTATTGCTCTACCTCCGCTCCCCGCCCTAGAGCTTGCAGCTGCCGTGCCCCAGCTGTCAAGAATGAGGGGGGGCTATTGCGCCGCTGCGCATGCATCCGCGATGGTGGGACGCCAATTGGCATCCCCTCATTACCTGCCGGGGCGACATTTTGCACGCTATCTGCCCCAGCATGCGTCGCGCCCACCAGACATGACCCGCCTCCATCAATCTTCGGCGGCTCCTTTCCTACGCTGCCCGCCTGTGCCTCTTCTGCGGGTTGTGCCCCCATCGACCCCATCACTATGCCACCCTCTCCCTTTAATAACTCACCTGGAGAATGGCAGAGGGAGATGCCCACATCCTCCGCCGGCAGCTCTGCTGCGTCACACCCCCCCGCCTTCCAAGCCACCGAGGTGGCACTCAACACTTCCCGCGTAGTCCTTCTTGCCCTTTGCCTACGGGCAAGGGCCCGCTCCTCACGCGCAGCAGCACCCCGGGCGCCGTGAATCCCTAGATATCAAAACACATAAAAAGGTGACATGTATTGTTCTCAAGACATTTGTATGGCCAAAACTTTGGTAACAATAATGTTATACTAACATGAATCACAATCATAACACACAAGCAAGAAGTGTTTCCCTAAATGCTGAGGGGACCGACCTGTTTTGCTGTACGTGAGCTTAGGGTGCTCACGTTTGTAGCCGGCGCGCTCAGGCAGGAACCGCACCTCGGGGATTACCCAAGATGCAACAGCCCTCCTTATCGGCTTCCGGAAATAACGCTTAATCTCCTCGTGAAGCACAAGGTTTTTCAAGAGCTGTTTCACGTATGCCTGCATGAAATAGACTGACAAATTAATAAACTGTAAAAGGCACTAACTCGGCAACAAGGTGCCTCTACTCGTCTTACCTCGTCCCATTAGCAGGTAGCGTCTATAACGGTCGGTATACAAAGGACGGGAGTGACTCTTACCTCCCAGTCCGAGTAAGGTGGAAGCAGTGCCCACCGACCGCCATAGTGCCACGTCTCCTCCGAGGGCATCGGCTGGTTGTTCGCCGCGTAGACCAGCGGGGCGTTCTTGACCGCCATTACGGTGGCGGTCGAGAAAATCGCCGACAACCTGTAGTCCGTCGAACCAGACGGGACGTACGTTGTCTCGTGGAGCTCCAGCGTCACAGGCGGGAGCATCATCGCTATAGCCCCCCTCTTATCCTTCGGGCATTCCTCAGGGTAAGGCAAAAACCTGCAAATATCAGCACATAGCCGCTATGTCAGCTGATGTTCAGCTGCTGCATACATTGCTATTGTAAATGGCATAAACAAAATGGGCGGGAAAACTTACACGATGTTCCTGAACCCCAGTTTTTTCCCGTGTGACAGATCTTGGAAGTTCGCGAGCTTTCCGACCTCCCTAACAATCCCACGATAACAACGGTTTTGCTGCTTAGTCAGAAATTCTCGAAAGAATAATTATTCAAATAATAACCACAAGTCGTAGGCGGGGGGGAGTGACATCGCGCAGGTCAAGATCGAACGGGCGGACGGCGGGAAAATATACTACAAGTTGCATAATATGTTGTGACCAGTAACACGACTCGCATAGGGAGCTCACCTCATCAAATTGAATTGCCAGCTCCTCACCCGTGTTGTTACGTCCCCACCAAACTTTTTCGTCTTCTTATTTTTCCACTCACTCGGCCCGTATGACTTGTTCCATGGTTCGCGCTCCGCTGCCTCGACGGGGTCGTCGTTAAAAGCGTCCACGTACTTTACCAAATCCTCTGCCAACTTCTCACTCGCCCAGTCCATTGTCACACAGCATCGAGCCTGAGGCACAGCCCTAGCCACGGATTTCCTCATATTCTTCCGTAAGGCTATCCACTGGGGTGGATGGGGCGCCGCCATGGCGACAAGGTAGCGTTGTGTGCGCGGTCCGTAGTCAACCAAACGGCAGACGAAACCTACAGCCTTACTGCATTTTCTCGAACGAGGCGCTCGGCGTGGGTCACGGTAGATCAAAATATGAGAAAGACACTTGACTTCATTAGATTCTGTGCGGCTTATTACTGATGTACATCGTATCATGACCTCGTATGCAGCTAGAAACAATATGAAAGTCTCACGTGATAGGGAAAAACCATGACCCGTACCACGCTCTTAACACCTGAAAAAATACAGGTGACCATGTCAGGTCAAAATGGCCTGTTGTGCGCAGTGTGAGGGCCACTGAAGCGCGTCTGGTCATTTCTAAATCTCTTTCGTTATACTTGTCCCTGAATCCGTCTAATCATTATCCATGTGCGCTCAATATAGTACAATTTCCGCAAATTCGCCTACGAAAAACAGCGGCCGCGCCATGAATGGAGTTGAGTGATGCATAGCGTCGTATTATGGGAAGGAGCACCTGCTTTGAGGCTATGCGTATCTATTGATACCATTCGGCAATAAAATGCTATTTCGGATAAAGGCATGGAATTGCAATGGATGCGTAAGCAAATTATGGTGCTATGCTTGTTGCTTCGGCCATGGTTTAAAATGACAAAATTGCTTATCATCATCGTATTGCAAGTTAACAATACTTGGAAAGCACGAGCAGCTTGCAATTGGGCTTCAACATACAGTCGTGAACAAGTTGTGCGGAAATCAAACGCAATGCTCATTGTGAGAGCCATTTTCCATGAATGCAACGAATCGAATAAGCAAATGATACGCGCGCTCTCCAAAAAATTTGCACTGTCAGTCACCCATGTAGGCATTTCAATCATAGAAATATACTCGGCTCCAAATTGAGCAATACTACCACCACTCATGCCGAATTACTATTGTTCTCCGTCCCGGGGCGAGACATGTAAAACTTCATTGGCTGTCGGCAGCCTTGCATGACTGACGCGAGATATTAAGAAGATGAAATAAAAATGGGTAACATGTATCCCAACCAACGTCGGAAAGGAATTATTGGGTGCGTAGCAAAATGAGTAAAAACAATATATTCACTGGATTTGGAACGCTGTGACTTTGAATCAGCGGTCGAAGCAAACAAAATGGGTGTGAAGACAAAGGTCACCAGTTTAACGACATTCGATTCAATAAAATGTCCCGAAAACATTTCCTTGTCATGTAAGATCTTGAAATGTTTGCGAATATGAATAGTTTCTGTGCATTCACAAAAGCAGCAGCTTCACTCTCCAGTTGTTCGTCTGCGTTTGCCCGGATGTGTGTTTGTGTGTGTGTGTTAGCTAGGTGTGGGTGGGGGGGGTATCGTGGGAATAACCTGTGATTCTTGCGTTAAATGTGTGCAGACTAAGCGCATGTGAAGGTGGAGAATGTGGACATGATTGTGCGTACGGCCGCGGTGAGGATGTGCGGGTGTACTATGTTTCGTGTGCCTGTGTTGGCGTATTTTGTATGTATGTGACTCATTTGCGCAAACTGGTGAATGAGCGCGCTCGTGTGTTGCTTATGGCTATTGTCATGACGACAATGCCATGTAATGAATACAACTGACTTTTACAACAAGGCTGAGTAACCTAGTGACATACTTACTAAAACCCTTTTTGGATCACAAAATATTAATACATGACATTTTTGTAAATTCAGTTCTGCTGCTATGACTATAGGACTAATGTGTTAGTTTCTCACACACACACACACACAAGCGTCGCCTACCCGGCCGGGAGCATGACCGATGATGAGTTTGAGGTTTGTTTCGAACTTCTGCTCTCAGTCATGCTTGCAAAACGTCGCATGTAGAGGGTACCGGTGCGGGTTCCGAGGGCGCAAAAGAAAAAAAAAGTAATTTGTGTGCATTCGCCTCTGGTGTATGAGCTCAAATAGACAGAGAGGGGCCATAACCTGAGGTGAAGATGCTGATGCGTGCGTGAATTGGAATTTAACAAAGTCCATTGCACCGAGCCGCGAGGCCATCAGTTTGGAGAGGCGGCAGGAAAATAGGTAACGCATTTTTTCAATTTGCAGGGAATGATTAAATCAGAAGGAGACGCTCAGTCACAAATGGTGCTCGTCATGTCGGACACACATGTGCGGGGCAGCAGCCATCACGCAGGTCATGCCAGGATATTATTGGGCAGCAAGCAACCGATTCTTTTACACAAATTACCCCTTCTGCTGTGCGGGTGGTGCACCGCCACCACATCCTCGCTGTGCATCACATACACCGAGTTGTGTGGCGGCCGTGACACATTTACAAAGTTCGATGATGGACAAGCAATGCGCGCGGCCATAACCATAACACCCCAGCGCTTTCTTAGTTCAGGTCACGCCATATTGTTTGACACTACTACCAGGTCACTAAGGTGCTTTGCAGTAGCACAGCCTGTATTCGTTATTAGGTTCAGAAGAACATGTGCTATCAGGTTCGGTATTCACATAATAAGAGCCAGGCCCATAATATGTAGATGGAAAATGCTGCTCAGTGATCTCACCAAAACCGTTCACAGCAACATACTCTTCGTTCGCGCAGTCGCCGTTGGGAAAGTCGCAGTCCAGAACTGCTTTTCGGGCTGCCCAAAATGTATCTTCGCTGACAATCGTATGAAGCTCATCCAGGACACACGTCCAGCCCGTGAAGTACTTATCACAAACAGTATCGCAACTTTCGTGTAAGCCACCAAAAACCCACCCCTCCGTGGCCGCCCTGTCCGGGACGCAGCAAGGGGTAGCGGTTGTCGTTGCGACGGTGGTGGTGGTCTCAGCAGGAGTTGACGTTGCTGGTGCTGCTGAAGTGGTGGTCTCGGCATGAGTGGTTGTCGCTGCGACTGTGGTGGTGGTCTCAGCAGGGGTGGACGTTGCAAGTGCTGCTGAAGTGGTGGTCTCGGCAGGAGTGGTTGTCGCTGCGGCGGTGGTGGTGGTCTCAGCAGGGGTTGACGTTGCTGGTGCTACTGAAGTGGTGGTCTCAACAGTGGTGGTCGTCGCTGCGACGGTGGTGGCGGTCTCAGCAGGGGTTGACGTTGCTGGTGCTGCTGAAGTGGTGCTGTCGGCGCTAGTGGTTGTCGCTGCGACGGTGGTGGTGGTCTCAGCAGGAGTTGACGTTGCTGGTGCTGCTGAAGTGGTGGTCTCGGCAGGAGTGGTTGTCGCTGCGACTGTGGTGGTGGTCTCAGCAGGGGTTGACGTTGCTGGTGCTGCTGAAGTGGTGCTGTCGGCGCTAGTGGTTGTCGCTGCGACGGTGGTGGTGGTCTCAGCAGGAGTTGACGTTGCTGGTGCTGCTGAAGTGGTGGTCTCGGCAGGAGTGGTTGTCGCTGCGACTGTGGTGGTGGTCTCAGCAGGGGTTGACGTTGCTGTTGGGGCTTCGACGGTGGTAGTCTCGGCAGGAGTGGTTGTCGCTGCGACGGTGGTGGTGGTCTCAGCAGGGGTTGACGTTGCTGTTGGGGCTTCGACGGTGGTGGTCTCGGCAGGAGTGGTTATCGCTGCGGCGGTGGTGGTGGTCTCAGCAGGGGTTGACGTTGCTGTTGGGGTTTCGACGGTGGTGGTCTCGGCAGGAGTGTTTGTCGCTGCGGCGGTGGTGGTGGTCCCAGCAGGTGTTGATGTTGGTGGTGCTACTGAAGTGGTGGTCTCAACAGTGGTGGTCGTCGCTGCGACGGTGGTGGCGGTCTCAGCAGGGGTTGACGTTGCTGGTGCTGCTGAAGTGGTGGTGTCGGCGCTAGTGGTTGTCGCTGCGACGGTGGTGGTGGTCTCAGCAGGGGTTGACGTTGCTGGTGCTACTGAAGTGGTTGTCTCGGCGGTAGTGGTTGTCTCTGCGACGGTGGTGGTGGTGATCTCAGCAGGGGTTGAATGGGTTGTGGCCGATGGCGTTGAGACCGCGCTAATGGGGGTCGGGGGCGGCGGCGTCACAGTGGTCAGTGGCGCCAACGGCGGAACGGACGCAGGACGCCCGTTGACCTGCTCTGCCGCGGGCTTGCCCAAATTAATCCGCAGCTGTTCCAACTCGTTCCCAACCGCCGCTCGATCGAACACCAGACTGCCGTCGCTGACCTCGGACGTGGTGTAGCTCTCATCGGTCAACTCGGCGTTAAAGGTGTCGTCTCCCACCAGCGCGACGGAACGAGCAGTCAGGGTACTAACTTGATCCGGAGGGCCCCCAAACAATACGGTAAAGGTCAAGACGTTGCCGGTATTGTCGTCTGTGAGGCCAACCGCCGTCACCAAATCCCTATCCCAGGCGTTTATAGCTGCCGACTTGTCGAGGTAGGAACTGATGAAGAGAACTAGTGCGTCGCTCAAACTGCCAACGTTGTCATCGTTATCGTCCGCCTCTTGCTTCAAGCCTCGGCCGAGTAGAAGAAAGGCGCCTTGGGGGGGAGCCAGTTGAACTGGCACGGCGAAAATCAGTAACAACCCGCCGCCGGCGCTGCTGCTGGATGAGGCGGGATGACGCAGCGTGGCCGTTGAGCTTGCGGAAGAGTCGGAACCGGAGGGGCCAAAGCCTTCGCTGCTGTCTGGGCGGTCGTGCTGGCTTGCAAACACACCAAGGACGATATCGACACCGCCCACTTTCTTGGTGACAAGCTTGGTTGGATAAGCATCAGCATGCTTCTTGCATACAGGAACGTCGGACGGGTCCATCCAAGTATTCGCGTCATGCTCACTCTTACGGCCAGACGACGGCGAGTGCGGATGTAGGGATTCCTTGGACGCCGCGACGGCGGACGGTCCTGTTCTGGGACCACAAAGCCCCTCACCATCATCAGGTACGGCGGAAGCATGGGGGTCTTGCGAAGTCGCCGAAGCTGCTGTCACCGCCGCCCCCAGTAGGCAAAGTGACAGCAAAGCAATTAAAAAGTGGTTGACTGGACGCATCCCGCAACGAACTCGGAGACGATGAATTACTTACGAGGAGAGGACTACAGCGCACACGGGTTGGCTAGCGTTCTGGGGCCAACTGCGGGTGGGTACTTGAGCCGTCAATAGCACCGCGAGGTTAGTGGGTTGTTGGGAGAGTCTATGATTGTAGCGCTCGAGTACCTGCCATCGTCTGGTACGGACGAAAGGTGGTGAGCGTGAGAAAGTAGTTTTGCACGGCGACTCCGGCGCGTCTTATGGCTGTTGTAACGTGAGACTCACGGCTGCCCGTCCACTCAATAATGAAAATCCATAATAGCGAAAGAGTACTTTACTACAGTATATGGCGAGATCTCGAAAATTTGAACAGGTATTCTCTCCGTGTTGCTACCAGCGCAAGCTCCGTTCTAATTATGTACTTTTTGGCCACGTTCAATGGTTAAGTCATGTATCGATGTCGTTTTTCGCGGTAGTGTCTGATGCAGTCCAATCAGCAGAACACGTATGAACCGGCGCGAAACTGTTGCACCTAACTACTAACTAGCTAATTGTAGCGGTGCGGGTAGTAATTGTTGTTGGCCAAGACTCTCCGGGCGAACGCGCATGTGTACGAGGACATGTACGAGGATACAATCATGTGCTGGTCAACTACCTAACCACCTAACTGCCTAACCACCTAACTACTTCATTAAACTACTAACTAGTACTAGTACCGTAACAGCATTTGCAAACGGGATTTTGAGGATAAGAATGACACCTGTACAATATCACCGTAGCGTGCCACGTCGCTGGCCGAAATTATCCAAGGACTACGCCCCATATTGCGTATGACCCATATATCATGTCAAAACGTTTTTACAAAAAACCTGTGCGGAGACCACCAAGCAAAAAAATGAAAAGAGGAAAAAATGTCACCCTACTCACACTATGGGGCATTTCTCTTTGGACGCCCGCGTAGGGTACGCGTCACGCGGAAAGGATGATACTGGATGACCTACAGCACACTTCATGGCACTTTGGGTTCCTATCTTCGCGACGCTTTGCAGGAGGGCAGTGCTTATGTTGTGGCATGCCTTCATGGTCCTCGGGCTTAGGCATGTGGGGTTCTATCGTTCTTGTTCCTCTTTGCTTGGTGTTTCCACTTCTTTTCTTGTACGACTATTTACTTTTACTTATAGCATAGTCTGCGGCAAAGCTCTATACCCGTGCGATACTATATGCTTGGGGTTGTTAATGAGGTGTAACGTTGATGACTGGTTCACCTTGCTTTCTTGTTGATTTTTTGTTATCGTAAATGCCCAATCGACAACAACCCGTACGAACCATGGCCGGACGGATTCGAGTTTCATCCTCCTAATCAAATGACATTGGAGGAGTCGGCGATCGCTTACCATTGAGCGATGCGGCACTTGCTCACTGAAGATGCTCCCGCTATCCTCCCATCAGTTAATGGAGACGCATATCAGATCGGGACCAACCTGTTCCATGTGCCGCACCCCCATTGTATTTATCCGTGGGTATTCCGAAACCGGAAGAGCAACACGTAGAAGGAACTTGACATTTTTTTGTATAATGCAAGGACTAGACGCCCTCCGCCAATAGTTTGCATATCATTTGATCGAGTTGGAATCCCCAATGTAATTTATATCCATATTG
>JAPMLY010000938.1:127500-130000 GCA_026401115.1 Tetraselmis chui
ATTACTAAATCGCAGATAGGCCACTCCAGAACAACCATCGTATCATCATTATTCCATAGTCCCCGTGCCGATAGTTTTGTACATCTATCGCCGATTTTCAGTTAGCTTGTATCACCGCCGTCTCTCCACGCATTCCTTTCGCAAGAAGGAATACATAGGCACATGAGCAAAGTGTGGGCGTTAGCACCATCACAGTGCATCAACGCAGATTCCTCGGAATTCGTTTTCCGGCATTATCTTCCACCGGGAGTCCGGGGTGGTGCCTGTTCAATTTACCGCACGCAGCTACACAACCCGAATCGCTGGTCCCTATCCACACACAACTCTAAAAGCTACCAGCACCCCAATCCATTCGTTCTAGTAAGAACATCTGGTCAGACTACTTCTTACGTAAATACGACTGTGTTGAATCAGAATAACGCGGGGAGAAGAGAGTCACAAATAACGCGACACTAAATGTCGCCTTGCGCAAATAGGATTGCGATTTGCGACTAATAAGAATTCCCTTTATATAGGCCGTTGGCCTTACCTCTAGATCCAGCTCAGCACTAGCCACGGAGGGTCGATGTAAAGGTAGGGCGAAGTGTGCTTCCCTCAAACCCTTCGTAAGGAACACAACTTGTTTTGCGTCCCACCGTTCCCGGGCCGGTAGCGGCCGGTCGATGACAACTACTTACGCGTATACCATATTGATATTTATGTGGTTTGAAGGACATATATGTGACGTGATGCGCAAGCGACAGCCACAACATCCTCCTCAGCAGGATAGCGCCCCCCCCTCCCCCCCCAACACACAGCATACTGATAATGATGGACTGAAAATACAGGTAGTTGTACAACTGCAGCTGTACAACTGCGCCGGCTCAATACAGATACCGCTGCGCCGGCAGCTATATTGCGCCAGCAACGGGTACCGCTGCGCCGGCAGCTATATTGCGCCGGCTTCCCCCGCCTATCGACGTCGCTCGGTGGTCATTTCAGTGCGGGAACGGCCGACCGCCCCGCCGGGGACGAAGACGGTTGGGACCGCGGGCCCTTTCGGACCCACCCGTTGCGGTGCGCGAGGCGGAACTCGTCTGTAGCCGACATCGCGCGAGCGAGGCGGGGGTCAAAATTTCTCCGCGATGGATGAAAAATGCATTAAAAATCAGCATGAGACAACATGAGCGCAAAGTACAGACAACAAGCATCGACGGCTTTTTTACAGGTACGACAGCAGTACCTGTACCGACATGTTTTTATTATTATTATTAGGCTACAGGTACCTGTACCTGTACCTGTATTTCTGATTTCGGCCGCCAGATGGGCAAGAGTGTTGGTATTAATTAATAAAAGTTTTTACAAGACAAAGTGGCACGTTGGTATTAAGCACGTGTCTGACTGCATGCCTATTATTATTGTACCCAAAAAAATCTTACAAGGAAAAGCAGCGGACACCACCAAGTAAAAAGAATAAAACAGGAAAAACCTAAGCCCGAGGAACAGGAAGGCATGCCACAGCACCAGCACTGCCTTCATGTAAAGCGCCACGGGGATAGGAACCCAAAGTACCATGAAGAGCAACAGAAAGACGTTGCATGAATTCTCGCCACACATCCCCCAAAAAGCATTGTACCTATTATTCAAAGCGATGTACCTATAATTCAAGAGCATAGGTACCACAGTTTGAGCCCGCCCTTTCGCATTGCAATCGCTATATAGCTGCCTAGGTAGAGCACTTTGGCGCTTACAGATTTTCGTTGTGGCCGGCTCGAACATCATCGCGATAGGGGAAGGATATATATGTACCCCTACAGACGAGTATCAACGCTACAACTAGTCGCCATGCGGGCAAAAGTGTGTTCGCGGTGATCTCGACTGCGCAAAGCTACATGAACTGGAGAATCCCGACGTTTCGGACGTTGTTCACATTTAGCAGTCGAGACCCACGCGAACGGTAGCAACTACATGGTAAAGGCGCAAACCTACGCGAAAGTTCGGCACACACAACACATTAATACTCAACGTGTGGGAATTTACGTTGGTTTGCGGCCGGGCCCTTTATTCGACGCGTGGAATCCCTCCGATAGCGCATCCCATGCCATGCGATTGTCACTTCGGCTCGAATGCAATAGCGTTTTATCAATCTATCAAAATAGCTTGGCAAGGGCCGGAAGTCGTATGGGTTGTTATGCGCGAGAAGATATTGCGAAATTATTGGCGTCACTACCCATGAGTTGCTTATTGGCGAAGATGGAGTGCCACACGTGTGTCATTGACACGCATCATGGCACGCGGGATCGAGCAACACCGGAAGTCCGTATTGAACAAATGGGACATCTATGTGAACATACGTCCGCGTGTTGTTTGGGGTGAAGAAGACTTTCATGCTCTCAGCCCTACTACATAACCTCATATCTTCTTACCTCCCTTTAGTGCAATACATTCGTCGAATGCACAGATTCTGAAAATGGCATTATGATTGGCATTATCATATCGTCTTATTTGTCTTCATGTCTTG
>JAPMLY010000938.1:135000-148781 GCA_026401115.1 Tetraselmis chui
TTAATACCAACACTCTTGCCCATCTGGCGGCCGAAATCAGAAATACAGGTACAGGTACAGGTACCTGTAGCCTAATAATAATAATAAAAACATGTCGGTACAGGTACTGCTGTCGTACCTGTAAAAAAGCCGTCGATGCTTGTTGTCTGTACTTTGCGCTCATGTTGTCTCATGCTGATTTTTAATGCATTTTTCATCCATCGCGGAGAAATTTTGACCCCCGCCTCGCTCGCGCGATGTCGGCTACAGACGAGTTCCGCCTCGCGCACCGCAACGGGTGGGTCCGAAAGGGCCCGCGGTCCCAACCGTCTTCGTCCCCGGCGGGGCGGTCGGCCGTTCCCGCACTGAAATGACCACCGAGCGACGTCGATAGGCGGGGGAAGCCGGCGCAATATAGCTGCCGGCGCAGCGGTACCCGTTGCTGGCGCAATATAGCTGCCGGCGCAGCGGTATCTGTATTGAGCCGGCGCAGTTGTACAGCTGCAGTTGTACAACTACCTGTATTTTCAGTCCATCATTATCAGTATGCTGTGTGTTGGGGGGGGAGGGGGGGGCGCTATCCTGCTGAGGAGGATGTTGTGGCTGTCGCTTGCGCATCACGTCACATATATGTCCTTCAAACCACATAAATATCAATATGGTATACGCGTAAGTAGTTGTCATCGACCGGCCGCTACCGGCCCGGGAACGGTGGGACGCAAAACAAGTTGTGTTCCTTACGAAGGGTTTGAGGGAAGCACACTTCGCCCTACCTTTACATCGACCCTCCGTGGCTAGTGCTGAGCTGGATCTAGAGGTAAGGCCAACGGCCTATATAAAGGGAATTCTTATTAGTCGCAAATCGCAATCCTATTTGCGCAAGGCGACATTTAGTGTCGCGTTATTTGTGACTCTCTTCTCCCCGCGTTATTCTGATTCAACACAGTCGTATTTACGTAAGAAGTAGTCTGACCAGATGTTCTTACTAGAACGAATGGATTGGGGTGCTGGTAGCTTTTAGAGTTGTGTGTGGATAGGGACCAGCGATTCGGGTTGTGTAGCTGCGTGCGGTAAATTGAACAGGCACCACCCCGGACTCCCGGTGGAAGATAATGCCGGAAAACGAATTCCGAGGAATCTGCGTTGATGCACTGTGATGGTGCTAACGCCCACACTTTGCTCATGTGCCTATGTATTCCTTCTTGCGAAAGGAATGCGTGGAGAGACGGCGGTGATACAAGCTAACTGAAAATCGGCGATAGATGTACAAAACTATCGGCACGGGGACTATGGAATAATGATGATACGATGGTTGTTCTGGAGTGGCCTATCTGCGATTTAGTAATTAAATTGATTACGAGGAATAGAAAATGTGAACCGATTTCTCACCTGGTGTGGCTGATGTGTGTGTGTGTGTGTGTGTGTGTGTGTGTGTGTGTGTGTGTGTGTATGTGTGTGTTTGTGTGTGTGTGTGTGTGTGTGTGTGTGTGTGTGTGTGTGTGTGTGTGTGTGTGTGTGTGTGTGTGTGTGTGTGTGTGTGTGTGTCTGCATGCGTGTGTGTCTGTATCTGTTCGTGTGTATGTCTTTATGCGTGAGTCTGTGTATGTGTTTGTGTGTTTGTGTGCATGTGTGACTGATTGAGGTGTGCGTGTGTGTGTGCATGTGTGTGTGTGTGTGTGTGCGTGTGTGTTTGTGTTTGTGTATATGTCATTGTCAGTGCGCGCGCGCGCGCGCGTGTGTGTGTGTGTGTGTGTGTGTGTGTGTGTGTGTGTGTGTGTGTGTGTGTGTGTGTGTTTGTGTATATGTCATTGTCAGTGCGTGTGTGTGTGTATGTGTGACAGTGTGTGTGTGTGGTGCATGCATGCATGTGTATGTGTATGTGTGTGTGTTGATTTGTGTGTGCGTGCGTGCGTGTGTGTGAGTGTGCATGACTGTGCATGCATGTGTGTATGTGTGTGTGTGTATGCGTCATTGTCAGTGTGTGTGTGTGTGTATGTGTGACAGTGTATGTGTGCACGTTTGTGTATCTGTGACAGTGCATGTATGCATGTGAATGTGTATGCGTGAAGATTTGTGTGTGCATATGTGTGTGTGTGTGTGTGTGTGTGTGTGTGTGTGTGTGTGTGTGTGCGTGTGTGTGTGCGTGTGTGTGCGCGTGTGTGACAGTGTTTGTGAATGTGTCATTGTCAGTTCGTGTATTGTGGGCACGTGTGTATTACTGTCTCTGTGAGGGCGTGCGATGTGTATGTTACTACGTTTGAGCGAATGTGTGCATGTTTGTGTGTGTGTGTACGTGTGTGTGTGTACGTATGTATACGTGTGTGTCTGCGCGTTACTACGTGCGTTTATGTGTATGTGTGTGTGCACGCTTGTGTGGGCACGTGTGTGTTAGTGTGTGTAAGTGCGTGCCATGTGTGTGTGTGTGTGTGTGTGTGTGTGTGTGTTTGTGTATGTGTGTTTGTATGTGTACGTGTGTGTGCGTGTGGTAAGGGAATTGGGTTTGCATGCATTTCATTTCTTCGCGCTTAACAATTTTGTTGATTTCCTGATCCACAGGCATGCGTCACCGTCATCGACGCCCCCGACACTGTATGGTCAACTCTCACAAACACCAAAATGCACAGCGACTACCTGCGGCACATCGCGGAAAGGTGGGCGTGTGGGCCCCAGGCCCCCATGGTCTGCTACGGTGGTTACCGGCTGCACGCTTAGTGTGTCCGGCTTGCAGACAACAGCAGACACACACACACACACACACACACACATATACACACGGTGGCTTAATTTATCTGCCAGTGGAATAACTCGACTAACGTATGAGATTCAATTTATTCGGGAATGTGATTTTCCTAAAATTCTTCAAATAAAGAATTACATGTTCTGGATTTGTCAATTTGTCTTGTTTCTTACTTTACAGCGCTTCACTCATCGTATCTTACTTCCACAGTGTGTTATGTTCATAAGAGCCATGTTTTGCTCACCCCATGACTGCCACTTTGGGTGCTCCTCAGATACGGCCAGCTGGAGCCCAACCTGCTGTTTTTGAAGGGTAACCTGATGAACCGCCGCGGGCAGCGGCACATCAACGTGGATGTGGGCTCATTGTGGCGGGAGGCGGCGGAGGGGCACTGGGAGTTTAAGGGCCTTGGCAGTTGGCGGTCGGTGGTTGGGACGCACTTCGATAAGAATCCCTTCCACCCTGGGTCGGTGAACTACGTCAGCACCGCCAACGACAGCACTTGGGGCGAGGAGCTTTGCACGCTTTACAAAAGGTGAGGGAACCATGGCCGTCAAGCCGAACTTGGTTGCCTTGGGTGAAAATGCACCGACAACAAACAAAACATGGTGCATAATTTACTTAAAACTGTGCACCATGTTTTGTTATAAAACGACCAGGTGCATATTTTATTTGAAACGCATTGAGATATCGCGTTGACTATTGTCAAAAAAAAAAAAGTGATGATAACATGGGCAAACGCACACACACTACACACACACACGCCCCTCCATTTTCTTTGTGTGTCTCTCTCTCTCTCTCTCTCTCTCTCTCTCTCTCTCTCTCTCACGCACACACACACGCATAGACAATTACACACAAAGACACGGCCACACACACGCGCAGACGCACATAAACACACACAAAAATACATTCACATACACCTCCCCCCTCAGTCACAAACACTCACACACACACACACCCGTGCGCGCGCAGATGCACACACACACACACACACACACACACACACACAAACACACACGCACGTGTGCGCGCGGATGCAAACGCACCCTCCCTCACTCACAAACACACACACATGCACGCACACGCGCAAGAATTCTCTCTCTCTCTCTCTCTCTCTCTCTCTCTCTCTCTCTCTCTTTCTCTCCCCCCCCCCCCCCCCCCTCAGATGTACACATTGACTGACAGGAAAACGCACACACGCACACGTAAATATAGATACTTACACACAGAATTACACTCACACATGTGCACGCGCGCACACACACACACACACGCTCCTTCTCTTAAAAAATAACTCACTCACATACCTCCCCCCCCCCCCCCCCCCCCCCCCCCCCTCACACACACACACACACACACACACACACACACACACACGATCCCACATGCAAACACACCCGTATTTTTTGTTATTTTCTCATACTGTTACTCGTATGTCTGTATAATGCGAATCTTAGACCGTTTGCCTCTTTGGTATTTATATGTTTACTACACGCTATGCCCTTACTGTCGGAAAATTCAAGTTAGGCTGGCGCTCTAATTTCATGTGAGTGCAGTGAGAACCCATTGACGCTTCTCAATGCTATCAAGGCATATGTCCACTAGCTGTTCTCGACTTGGATTAATGACGTTTTAAAAAAGATTCGATATAATCTGGACCTTTCGTCATATTCAGTCGACGAAAATTCGTATGTGGTAGGTATACTTGCGAGGCAGAGTGCTTTACGTGCCACAACTGCGAGGCTCCGGTGTGTTTTCAGTCGCGGAGCAAGGGGATGTTCATGGTGAGCGCGAGGCGGGTCTGGTCGCTGCCTCGATCGGAGTATGTGTGGCTGCGGCAGTGGCTCAACTCATGGGACGCGGAGGGCATCCAGCGCAGGTACGATCACAATGTGACACAACCGAGCACACCCACGCTCGATTCGCACAACCACTGTGCCACTTTCACATGTCTCAACTTGGACCGGCTATCGTTTTCGTGGCATTATGGTTCAATGGAAAACAAATCTAACCATCGACAGGAGAATGTGGCAAATTTCTTACAGCCATAGGATTAAGATCTCTCACACACACACACACACAAACACACACACACACACACACACACACATAGACACACACACAAATTGTTTTAACCTCGCGTACAATAATGCATACGCAGGCATAGACATTTATATACACGCACAGGCAGTTGGATACATATTTTACTAGCGCCTGCTGTCAGAGTCCGTAGTGAGGAGGTCACCAAACGCGCCGATCACAGCCTCGTTGATTGCGCTGTGTGCAGGTTTATGATGGACACGCTGTGGAGCACGCTGTTTGGGTGTCCGGAGGACGGCCACAGCAGCGCCACGGTCAGCGGGTGTTGGGAGGGAATGGGGTGGGGGATGAAGCAGGTGGGGGAATCGCTCGTCCTGTCTACTTAAACAATCATGTGAAAAGAAATGCGAAATCATTTCATCCGATAGGATTATTTTTTCGTATTGGAAGAAGAAGCAATCACTTCACCCGCTGTGAGGATGCCTGAACGACAGACATTTTAGACCTCCGTCGAGCGGAATTCTTGTAGGTGTTAGATACCATGTGATTTTTTCCATTATGACAGTAATCCAATCGACTGCCTCAGAAGTTCTGCTGACGTTCTGGGACATACTTAACACACACGCTCGCGCGCACACACGCCCCTTCCCACACGCTCACACACACACACGCGCACGCGCGCAGATATATATTTGTACAATTGTGCATACGCGCTCTCTCCCTTTAACGCTCTCTCTCTCTCTCTCTCTCTCTCTCTCTCTCTCTCTCTCTCTCTCTCTCCTCTCTCTCTCTCTCTCTCTCTCTCTCTCTCTCTCTCTCGCAGACACACACACACACATGCAGCCACGTCGTCGCACATTTTTGCATACGCACACGTGCATCAACTCACAAACATACACACGTACACGCGCGCACACACACCGTCACTCGTTCTCTCTCTCTCACAGACAGAAATGGACTTCTCTGACTTACACACAGAGGTGGACTTCCCTGACATTGAATGTAAAGCATACGCATCAATCAGCAATTAACTGTTTTCTGTTCACACGTTCAGCGTCCTGTTTCGGTCTGTAATTTATGTTGGACTGACTTTGCGTTATCCTTGTGCAGGCCGGTCACCAGGTTGCGCCACCGCGGCGATTTATCGAGAGTGGGGCAGTGCAGTGGCCGCTCCCCCCCGCTCTGTCGCCCAGCCCCACCGCCAGCTCCCTCTCCCTCGCCCGCCCCATCGTCCCAGTCGTGCCCTCCAGCGGCGCGGCGCTCATGTTTGTGGCGGTAGCTCCCATCGCGACTGAGGCGGCCGCGTATGTGGAAGAACTGCAGCTCATTACGCTCACCTTCCTCTCTGCCCTTATGTCACACCCGGACGCGCGCCTGGTGCTGCTCCACACTCCAGGCACAGCCCCACAGGTGACAGCCCCATGCTCCCCTCTCGTCCCCCCATGCAAATGAATTAACAGCGAATGAAACATGTGTATAGCAATTAGCTGAAAATTGATTATGAGCAAAGCCATGAATGGATAGAAAGGCGCAGACAGAAAGGCTTTGCATGACATAAACATAATGAACATGTTTGCGCCGTTTCTTTGGTGTGCGATAATAAAACAATCAGATAAAAGAAAGAAACAAATAGTCGCAAAAACTGTTATTATCCGATTTATACATCTTTACATCATATTTTGTAAAATTGATTGTGACAAGTAGTAGCTATGGTACTTCGGCATATGTGGCGTTGCGTATGAGGGGCATAATTAGTGGGGGTCAGAGGCATTAAAGCGGCATCTTAGTGCGTGCCAATGAGATGGCTGCCGTGTCGCCCCGTTTAATTCGGCGCTGTTTTACTTTCGCAGCTGTTGATTTTGTAAGAAAGTTATGAACCATAGCTTTTTTGCATGATGATCTTTGAGCATAGACTTATCGCGACTCGTGTTACCTAGGTACATGTAGCTGCAGATGTATATACGAGTCATCCATGGTATGTCTGAAAGTTGTTGGCCGTTGTATGTGCTCTGAAAGACAAATGGAGAAATGAATAAGCTTATCGACCGAATCGTGGGAATTATTTCGAAATTCAAAATGAAATTTAATTACAATTTGTCAGAATCCGTCCGGTATTTGCTGTTGGTTTGATATTGTCATTTTCTGAAATTGTCGCTGTTCTATCCGTGGATAGCCTACCCGTACATTTCGCCCATCGTTGTTTGCATCGCCTGCGGCGGGCGCAACGGCAGAGTGAAGCTTTTTTACAATTTTTTGACACCATTCCTGAATCCTTTCCACTTTTGATATAAATGTGGCAAAGTCAGCGGATGGATGGGCAGTTACAAAACGGCGACCATACTGACCTGATTGATCTGACCTTTCCTTTCCTTTCCTTTCTTTTCGCGCTACTACTTTTCTTTGTGCGCTCTGAGTTGTGGTTGTGCTTTGGGTCACTCTCGACTGGCAATAACATAGAAATCTTGATTACACTTTTATTGTGTTTCGTTCCGCACCTTCCCTCCTCGTCCCTTCCCCTTGTAGCCAGCAGGGGATCACATGCGGGGGGGGGGAGAGTGGGCTTGCCAACAGTCGACCCGTCGCTTGCTTGTGTCGCAGGTAAAGTTTTTTAACTATTGGGAGGGCAAGCTGGAGCTGCGGGAGGTCCACGCGCCGGTGTGGGGCCTGCACACCAGCCCCGCCGCCTACACCTTCACCGTCCAAATGCATTTTCTGTTTGAGCTCGCCGCGAGCGGCGCAAGCGATGCGGGGACGGGTTCACTGCACGACGCACCGCCCTCGCTCGTCATGATGTCGCCCTCCCTCCTGCTGGGCAACAGTCTGGCGCCCGTGTTTGAGTCGTTGGGCTCCGCGGCTGGCTTTGTTCTCACGGTGCACAGTACCGCCGACGGCAGTCTCCTCCTTCCGCGTCATGGCCACCGTCACGCTAACCTGCTGGCCCACGGGCTGGGCAGCAACAGGAGGCAAGGCAGCAGCAGCAGCAGCAGCGGGGACGGCGTGGTTGCGGATACAAGCATATGGCTGGTACGTGGCGGTGATGGGGGGAGACGTGGATGAGATGTGGGCGTGATTTGTTTTGCACTGTCAGCGAATAGATATTTTTTTATTCATGAAACTCAAATTAACATTTTTGTTTATGATTTATTTATTATTACTCAAGTTTAGCTGCCCCCGATTGCGCTTATCACCATCGGACCAATGTGCACTTGGAGTGTAGTGTAGTGTAGTATAGTGCTCATTTTTTTTTCTGGCCACCGTTGGCCCCTCTCACCTTTTGTTTGCCGAGTATCAAATAGATTGCTCACAATGCGTATATTGAATGGCTTTTTACCTTTACATTTCATTGCATTGTTTGATTATGCGCTAGCATGCTTCCTTATTCCATGCCAACAAGCCCTTCACAAGTCACTTCCATGTCACCCACAACTGGATCCTTAAAATCAGTTTTCTTAATTTGTAACTATTATGTACCGATTTTCCAGTTTATTCGGCCGCCATTGGGTTTTTGCTCCAACCGATTATCCACCCACTTCACATTTTTGTCTCATTTCGCCAAAAACAATTGTGCGATGTAGCATCCTTGTCATTCGTGTTATATGTTCTGCTGCATGATGTATGAAGCTAAACACATGAAAAGTGTGAACATGTGATTTCGCCTCGAATATCTTCTTTTATATACGCCTCATAGAGCATTCGCTGTCGATCTATGTGGCCCATACATACGCAAAGGACTACAGCACGGTGCATTTCTTGTGGTATGTGACTGTGTTCGCTTGTTGTGGATGTGGTCAGGTGCCATCGGGGGCCATCTCCCGCACGGCCGCCATCCTGGCCAGCGCAATGGGGTCGCGCGCAGTACGCGGCCGTGAAGAAGTCGAATTATAGCACCAACAGCGCAATGTACGCGCTGCATGCGCGGATTGCAAAGGCTGCTGAGGAGGGCGGGAGCGGCGTGCGTGGTCTCCCCTGCGATCTGTTTGCGGCGCAGTTGAGCAAGCCCAACTCTCGAGAGACTCAGGTAACTATAACGACCCTGTACCAAGAAATAGAACGTCAAGAGTCGCAACGCTGATGTCTTCTTTGTAGTTTGTACACTCACGTGCAGTCTCACTTTGCATACGGCAACCGTGTACCAGGTATAGATGGCACGGAAGATAATGCCCGTTAGATGGCTGGTCTTTACGTAGTTTATATTTTCCAAATTTTTCCTCGTGTGTTTGTGCGTGCGTGTGTGTGTGTGTGTGTGTGTGTGTGTGTGTGTGTGTGTGTGTGTGTGTGTGAAACATCCCGTGGTCATTAAGTGATACGATCGAAGCCCTTTTTATGCGAGGTTTCAGAAATAATTGCCATACAATTTCGTATGCGGATGGGAAGTAGCATCCTTGGCCGTTTCCTCGATACTTTCATAGTCTGCCTCCGGAAATAACAAGCAAATTATTTCTGGGATCGTTGCAATTATTATTGTGATATATACTGCACTCGATTCGTATTTAGTACAAATATGTTGCTTTTAGTAGATCTAGTCAATTCCCAATTCTGCGCCTCTCGTTTTTTCTTTTCACTTCATCTTTACTGGTGGATTCCCCTACTTGCTTTTTAATCAGTTAAAAGATTAATTCCCAATCCAAGGATTCGCAACGTTCTGCGCGTGGTTGAGAGATCATATGGATTACAGGAAAATGAGATGAGCACGGACAGGGAAAATGGGAGGGGGGACGAAAGGGCAAGTGTGACAAGAGGATCACGTGGTTGAGGTAATATTGTTTGCATTGTTGGAGATTCAGTCAATATTTGATGTCAAGTTACAGAGCCAAATCAATTTCACCGGTATGACAATAATGAATTATCACAGGAAACACTAAAGGTATTTCTAACGCATGACCCGCTTCAAAACAGAATACTTATTGAATGTATAATGTTTTACACCTTTTTGATTAACGAGTAGCCCGTAGTTGTGCCCGCAGTTCTTTGTGATAATGTAAACACACACCCTGTGTCTCTCACTCTATATGTTTGTAATAATTGAAGTAACCCACAGATGTGGCATATGTAGCTGTGATGCGTACTTCACACACATACTCTCTCTCTCTCTCTCTCTCTCTCTCTCTCTCTCTCTCTCTCTCTCTCTCTCTCTCTCTCTCTCTCTCTCTCTCTCTCTCTCTCTTTCTCTCTCTCTCTCTCTCTCTCTCTCTCTCTCTCTCTCTCTCTCTCTCTCTCTCTCTCTCTCTCTCTCTCTCTCTCTCTCTCTCTCACCCCCCCCCCCCCACACGCACACACACTTTCTATCTCACTATGTATTTTTGTAATCACTACAACATTGCTCCATCACCCATCGCAGCGATGCGCAGTAGTTAAACGCATGCCTAATCCCTATCCCAATAAGTGCGCTAAACACTATCTATTTCTTTTTTTTCCAAATAAAAAATATCCCATTAGTAGTATCGAATCCAATTGAGCTCATGATGAGGGGACACACCGACAGACACACACACACACACACACACACACACACACACACACACACATTTTAGCAAATCAATGTAGTAGGGTGTACCTTTCATGCACGTTCAGCCTTATTTGTATAGATGTCGGTATTCATGGCCATCTTCTATCTTTATTTTGTCCCCCCCCCAATTGGACCCTTCCCATTATATGTTCAGAAGAAAAGAGGGAAAATCCTAAGCCCGAGGAACGGGAAAGCATGCCACAGCCTTCCATTGTATATTCATCCTTTGTTTCAAAACATAATTTTATAAGTACAGTGTATTTGTAATAAGCCCAACTACGCAATAATAAGCATATGATCGTCAGCAGTGTACTTTTGGCGGTAAAAACCTGGAATTACAGGCTGTGGCGATACGGGATCTGTATCCCTGGAAAATATGGGTACGGGCACCTGTAAGATACGCACGCGTACACTATTGCACTTCATTATTCCCTGATGTAATGATGCCAAGCGCCTTCACGTGCTGTTACATGTCGTTCCTATTTGTAACAATAAATGAGGCCCATCGTACCAGAATCGTGTACGCCCATGATATTCAGCAGATTCCATGGGTGTACGTGTACTCGATTCAAAAAGTTACAGAAAAAATATATGCACAGGAAACCACCAATAGAAACTCATGTACATGTGCTGCTGCAGGTTTGCCGGCCTGGTAGGGCTGCGTTGGGGCTACGTCTCTTGAACTCGACGCACGCGGCGATGGTATGGGGATGGATGCAAACGCGTGGGAGCGCGCCCTACGGCATCGCCAGGGCGTATCACTCCCTGCTGCCTGCCACAAAAGTGGCAAGGCGGCCCGTACAACATCTCGACGCATACGAGCACATGCTACTGGCCGGAGCCGGCCAGTTGTAGGGTGCACGTACTTCATATATTGTTGTACCAGTACCGCTACCTGTACCTACCAAGTTCTCATTATAATTCCTGGAGGCTGGAGGGTACCTGTACCCGTAGTAATCGCCGCAGCAACGTCGAGAGTCGAGAGCCGCGCGTCCGTAGACGCCGTGAATAATTGCTGAACGTGAGCAAACGAAAGTTCATACCTGGAGCGATTCCTGTCGTTGCTGCGTACTTGTACATAAAAATAGACTGTGTACAAATCGCGGTTATCGCGGTACAGTAGCAACTCAGAAATATTGTAACAAACAGATAGTCTCGTACACTGCTATAACCTGGAGTTTGAGGCTTGTGTTGAACTTCTACTCATCTCATTACAAAAGATTTACAAGAAAAGCAGAGAGAGCCACCAAGCAAAATGGAGCAAGGAGGAAAAAAACTCACAAACCCAAACCCCATTGTAGTCGGTCCAGTCAAGCCTTGAACCCCCAGATTTCGCAACTTGGTTGGAACTGTGGAAAAACAGACTCTTCATATGCCAGTTTCGCCGGACACATCGCACTTCGTTCGAAAGCTCTCGGCGAGTGCTGTCCGAATCCGGTGAGTTTGCGCGCAACGATATTTTCTAGCCGTCGCCTTTCCCGTTATGATAGGCAGCGTAATGTGCTGCTGTGCTGCATAGATGGCATATTATGCCGCGCATACTACCATTGAGGCTCGCCAATTGGGCTGCATCTATACCGTATATATAGATCATAAGCATACTTCTAAGTTAATCTCACATGCAAGCACATTACTCTTGTACCACGACTTGAGCTAATTGCAAAGGCTGCACATTAATTGCTGGTGTACACTTCCTACGGAGAGTACGGAGTGCATCTAGTAGCAATACACGTACGAGTCCTACAGTCATATGTACTGCTTATTAGGACAGTACTCGCTACACTCGTACCCTCCCCCTCTAGAGAAAGTCGAAAATCAGCCTCATGTCAACCCTCTAATCAGCCTCATGCCAATTGCAGCAGGTCTTCGGCTCCGGTGACGTTGTCATTGAGAGTGGGGAATTTGCGCTCGATGCGATGTTCGCATGAAGTCCAAGAACTCATGTCGACTGGCAAATTGAAGCCATTCACATGTCCAAAAAGTGTTGCAACGCAACCATACGGTGAGATTCATTTAATCGATGCCAAACGTGTGGAATACGCTCGTTCTTGAAATGGGTGTAGAACAACAAGTACTTCCCACGGTGTCATGGAACAATGTGGATCTTAACGGCATATATGTGGGCAACGTCGTATACTCGTCATTGAAATTGAAATTGTTTACAACAATACCCGAATTAACCGGATGCTGCTTGTCTCTGGGCCCTCCTTGTGCCTATGATAGGACTCAATGGGCTTGGGCTTGACCGTGAACCACTAATCCCGACCTCTCCATTGGCAGTAGCGATACCGTAAAAAAAATACACGTATAAACATGTATTTATTACTTTATGATCATTACGTATTTTCTTTGATACTATATGACATAAAAAGTGCCGCTAGTCTCCACGATACGCGACTTGCTCAAGCCGCGGCGGGGACGCTAATCAGCTAGGCTACCCAGCTTGTGGTGGTCGAAGCGGACCTGCCTTACTTCTGCTTCTGTACGACTCCGGTCGTGCGGGAGCTAGGGGGGAAAGGCAAGTGAAAACCCCCTCGCTCTGGTCGTCGACGATCCCGTCTCGATCCGTGCACATCCCCGTCCGAGTTAATAGTTGCTCCTCCCGTCGTAGCTCGCCACCTAGCCGAGTCTTCCCTCCTCCTTCGGGGGTTGGGAAGAGAAAAGAACTAGGTTGCAAACGGTGCCCGGCTGGCTCTCTTGCCCCAGTGCAAGATATTCTCATGTCCCATGTCCGTGTTCCATCTATCTTCATCACTTGTTTGATGGCGTTGTGGCCGTCCGTACCCTCCGCCGGGGGCCGCCTTTATGAGCGATGTGCCGTTACGATAACCCTAGGCACACCGCCAAAGGCAACCTGTCAATAATCGAGCACCTATTAGGGGAGGGGTGGATCGGACACATGGATCGAGTCGCCGCGCCACAAAAGATGTTGGGTACACTAGTATTTTCCAAAAACCCCCCGTACCGTTTTTTTCGGGCGGCGGATGATCCTAAGGACCTGCGCCGCTAGACCGTGCCGCTCCTCCGGCTGCGACTAACCACCATCCTGCGTAGCCATCATTCTCGCCCCCTAGGGAAACATAAACTCACATGGCTGTCGGCGGCTAGCGAGCGCCATACCCTGGAGCAGCTTCCCGTGTGTCCGCCGCCAACTCCGACACCCTCATCCCACCGCTGATCTCTCCGTACCCTTCTTCGCCAAAAATATTTCGCATACATCGTTCCCGCTTGGACGGAAGTGTATATGTGAGTGTTTAGTCACGGAAAAACATATCGGCCGAGCGGGAGATGCATGTGCGGGTGTATTATGTTTTCCAAAACCCTCCGTACAAGGCTTCCCGACAATTGCTAATCCCGCGGATCGCAGCTGCCGGTACCTCGTTCAGCCCCCTACCGTGCCATGCCTAGCACGGCTACGGGGTTACAAGCGCCCACCGCGTGGAGTTAGAGGTAGGTACCGACCGGCTCGCGCGCACCCCCCCTCCACGGCCGCCGCCGCGGCGCCGCTAGCGGGCG
>JAPMLY010000939.1:0-151239 GCA_026401115.1 Tetraselmis chui
GTGGATGTACCTACTCACTCAAGTGAGTAGCACAAGGATGCTTGTGATAAATGCAAACAGTTATGCTGGACAGCATTATTCTTATTTCGCACTTGACCATGTTTGACTTACCCCAAATCCATAGAAATTTCACATGTGCCCTCTAATAGGAACACTCCACACGACGCCCCTCCAGAACACTGGATTCACGGGCGGCCCCTTTGCAGTTCTGTCCCATGGGAATCACGATGACCTTTTAAAACACACTACTCCTACCATCAGAATGATCTTACACCTTGACGCTAATTTGGTGCTATGACTCCCCCCCTCCGTCATTAAATCATCTACAGAGTGACCTCGCCTGTTAAATTTGAAATTGCATTTGAACACGTTTTCCAGCGACATATTACTGCGACCTTTAGAATGTACCTCTGTGCAACCCTGTCCTCACGACCACCACACTGCAGCATTACATTGCATCAACATTAACCCTCCACAGCACTGGGCCCCACTCTCTACCGCGTGGTGCCCTATAACCTTCTCATCCCTTCCTGCCTCTAACACCATCGAAATCGGCGATTTCATTGTAAAATAACCATTTTAACCTTTCATTTCCTCATTCACTATTCATTTTGTCCTCAAAACCTACACAGTGCATGGGGTATTTTCCTTGGCATATTGATATGCAAGCTGACTTTCAGTTATGTTACCTGTCTCGCACGCGCGCAGTCGTCCAGAAAGTTCATATGGCGCAGTTGAAGCTGTAGCTTGAAAATTGAGTTTGGTTTTGCTCCCGTCGACGGAAATTCGACATTAATGCAGCCCTCGACACTCGACATCTCCTGCTGCTCGACGCTCTGAGGGAAGTGCCCCACGCTGGTTAGGTCTTCCCACGGCTTCACTGTCAGCTCTAGCACATCCGCGAACGACAGTGCGTCCTGCTCTGCCGGAAGCCGACCGCGCAGCCCCACGTCGCGCTCCGCCGAACTCGCTCCCGCGTCGCTTTCCGGCGTAGCGCTTCGCAGGAGGGCATGAACTATCGCCACAAGTAGGATGAAATTCCACGAATACCTACTCACCCGAATCGTTGAGGTTGCGTGTCAGCGCGCGAACGTTGCGATAACAGTGTTTCGGTGATTTGCAGCAAGCCGGGGCGTCATATAAGATTCACAGTCCACTACTATCTGTCGTCGAGTCGGTATTCAGTGCGACAGCAACTAAGGAACTAGCAGGGCGGGGATAAGCTAAGAAATCCAGGCCGAAAATAGCAGTTCCAGGAGATGAGCTTGAAACGAGGCCGGCCTGGAAAAGAGGCGTATAAGGTAGCTCATATCCAGATTGTGCTTCCTTACGTTCGGAGACGGCATGGAGACGTACCTGTACTTGTACCGTCGTGGTGAGCCGTTCCCCGCAAAAGACACCCCCATCGCGTCGGTATGCCCCCAAGGTGTCCGACCCAAAGGTACTAGCGACAGGTGCGTGTGCCCTTATCGGCTTGTTGCCTCTACTCCCTTGCGCTAACGGCCACCACTAGCTTGCGTTGCGTGTCTCTGGCGGCCCCTGCTCTGCTTGTGCTCGACAGGCGCACATCGCCGGGTACCAGGACCGTTGCAGACGAGTCGGTCGTAAGTAAGATGCTCCCGTCGGTTTTATAACGGTTTTGACTTATCTAAATAAGACTGAAATTGATTACAGCACTGAATTTTGATAACACATGTGAAAAAAATGACGTTGTACGTAGTACCTGTACGTGTCTACTGCGATCGCGACGCAAATGTGGATCTGCTGATGCTAGTAGTGGAGGCATATTATTATTGGGCCTACCTTGAAATTGAGATTGAGATTATTGAAATTGTTTACACCATGTACCGTATGCGCCGGTTTACACCAAGTACCGTATAATAGGTTATGGGCCCTCATACGTGAGTTCAAATCCCGGCGACCGCACATGTCACAATGTGCCAATATGTACTAGTCCGCGTCCGGAACACCGGCGGCTATTATAGGACTGTATGCCCGTACACGTCCCGTACATGCGCGTTCGCTGGGGGAGTCTTGGTCCCACGCTCATCCGTAGCATACACGTACTCGCGCGCGACCGCCGCGCGCGTAAGATGTATCCGCGAAGATTGACACAAAGCGCCCAAGAGCCGGCCCGTGCATAGCGATACATAAATAGTGTACAGTTACACTAAGGATACCGACTTTTGAGGTGGTAACTGGCAGCGCGCCAGGTTGCCAACGGGATGCTCCGATAATAGCTGCTGTCTCTACGCCCTCCCAACTATGCCATATAGGAGACTCACAAGTAAGGGCTAGACCGTTAACCACCTAAATCCAACCTCTCCAAGGGTGTTGACTTCGGGGGTTTTACTCCCCCCCGGGGCGTGGCGTACCTTGACCTCTTGGCGTTTTGCAAACCTTCCCCACGGGACTATATGAGGGTGATTTCGGGTACGGGTCGCGGGTCTTTGGCTCTCTTTTCCGCTTCACATGAGTCCAATTTCAAGGTACCATCCGATTGCTATACGATGGCAGCCCATTGGGTGCTTGGCTTGACCGCGGAGCGCGCCTCTCATGTTCGAAAATGCCCTCGGTGCAATGACGCTCCTTGAGAGTCTAGCGGGTATGGATCTTCGTCGACGGTATCGGGCATCTTTATGTCGGGTGAGCGCTCAACAACCGCTATGCGCATGGACCATATCCCCCGGTGCCCGTGCTCTTGGTATATCATTCAACTCCACGACCGTATTGTCCACGTGCTTGAAGAGTTCATGCTTGAAGCGGGGGCTACTAAGGGCCGGGACTTGCGGTTGGAGGTCCGCCGTATTCGGTCGGGAGCTTCTCGAGATCGCCCTAGGGATGTGGTTTGGTTAGACTTCACGGCTCCGCACCGTCATCTTGTTGTTGATGTGACGGTTACAAGTGCTCGCACGAACAACGATGTTCCTCGTATAGGTGCTCGTCTCCCACTTCCTGGCAGCCTTGCATTGGGAGCTCATCGGAATGGCAAGCTTGATGCGGACCTCCGCACTTCTACTTTGCTGTGCACGCCTTCGGTACAGTCGATCTATGACTACTATTCCTTCGCCATGGAGTATGAGGGCTGGTTGGCGCCGATGGCGGCTAAGTTGGTTTATCGCTTGGCTATTTTGGTGGCTGTTCGTCGCTTCCGTGGCATTGGTGCCGCTGACTCTCGCTCCTTTCGCGCTGACAGTTATGTCCATATGCAACACTTTGTTCATCAATCTACTTCTGTTCCGTTTCGGCGTTTTTTGGGGGATGTGCGACGTGAATGCATGCAACGTCTTTCTGTTGCTCTTCATGGCACTCTGGGTTCCTATCTCCGCGACGCTTTTCATGAGGGCAGTGATGACGCGGTGGCATGCCTTCCTGTTCCTCGGGCTTAGGTTTTTTCCTCTTTTCTTCTTTTTGCTTGATGGCCTCCACTGCTTTTTCTTGTAAGAATTTTCTATTTTAAATAGTAGAGGTATATGTACATTACCGCAGCTTATCGACATATCGATGTATTTGTAGTTATGTGAGGAATTCTTGTATTAATTGCATTTATTTATTGCAAGCCATGCTGCGGTATGGCAACGACGACGATGGCGGATATTGCAATATTTGTATTCTCTGAAATGTATGCGCACGCGCGCGCGTCTGTGTGTGTGGAGAGAGAGAGAGAGAGAGAGAGAGAGAGAGAGAGAGAGAGAGAGAGAGAATGAGGAGGGGAGAGAGAGAGAGAGATAGAGATAGAGTGGGAGAGAGAGAGAAGGAGAGAGAGAGGGAGGGAGAGAGAGAGAGAGAGAGAGAGAGAGAGAGAGAGAGAGAGAGAGAGAGAGAGAGAGAGAGAGAGAGAGAGAGAGAGAGAGAGAGAGAGAGAGAGAGAGAGAGAGAGAGAAAGGGATAGAGAGCGAGACAGAGAGAAAGAGTGTGTGTGCGTGTTTGCATGCGCGCGCGCGCGCGTGTGTGTGTGTGTGTGTATCTTGCCTCACCCCTCGGCACGGTTCGACTGGCACATGGCTGGTCGACGGCTAGCGAGCGCCCTTTCATGGCGCTGCTTCCCGGCTGGCCACCACCAGCTCCAACACCCGCCTCCCACCGCTGATCCGGCCGTACCCTCCTCGCCATCAAACGCTGCCGTAGTACAGGCCCCACCCCTCAAAGTAAGGTTGTATTCAAGAGTATACGTACGCGAAAAAACATATCGGACGGGCCGAGCGGGAGATCTTGGTGCCGGTATTGCACAGAAATTATTTTTTTCAAAAGCCCTCTGTACAGGGCTTTCCCGACAGCTGCTAATCCTGCGGATCGAGCTGTCGGCCCTCTTAGCCTCCTACCGTGCCAAGCCTTGCACGGCTACGGGGTTTCCAACGCCCACCACGGGGATGTGAGGGGATGCCGACGGGCCTGCGAGCGCACCCCCCTCCGGGGCCGCCGCCGCTGCGCCGCCGGCGGGCGCCGTGCGTGAATCTAGTGGGTCCGGCCGAGCGCGAAGCTTCCAACATATACGCGTCCATGCGTCCCTCCATCTCGTGAAGGTAGTTTAGATATGCGTCCCAGTCCGGCTTCACTTCCGCGGCGGATGCAAGGTCATCCCTTTTGTTGTTTAATCGCTTTAGGAGCAGATACAAAGTCTTGGCGGCGGTTTAAATCTTTAATTCCATGCCAGCGAAGTAGCGCTCCGACACATTCGTTGCTGGAGGGGCCGGGGCACAATCGTGCCGGGATGGGCCCGCAGTGTCTTCATCGTCCGGTGATGCGAAGTGGAGCACCGGGAGCATAAGCAAAAAGGTAATGCAGGGTTGGCCGGGGGTAGGCCATTGCAAGAGGGAAGGCAAGATTGCCACTCCGTGTTACTCGAGAGAGATTGGCCACCGACCAACAGGTCGGCCTTCAAGCTTGGTGCTACGCGACTAGAAAGCGTGCATTATCTGTCGCTCCGTTCTAGTGCGAAGTATAGCACAAGTTGGCGCCTGCCGGCGGCGCAGCGGCGGCGGCCTCGGAGGGGGGTGCGCTCGTAGGCCCGTCGGCACCTACCTCTACCTCCACGCGGTGGGCGCTGGTAACCCCGTAGCCGTGCCATGCTTGGCACGGTAGAGGGCTGAACAAGGTACCGACAGCTGTCGATCCCGCGAAGCCATGTACGGAGGGTTTTGGAAAAAACATAATATCCGTACACCATCACATGGGTCTCCCGCTCGGCCAGTCCGATGTGTTTCTTCATCAACTAAATACCCACGGATACTCCCCCGTCTCGGCGGGAACGATGTCTACGGATTGTTTTTTGGCGGGGAAGGGTACGGACGGATCAGCGGTGGGACGAGGGTGTTGGAGCTGGCGGCGGACAGCTGGGAAGCATCGCTAGGGCACGGCGCTCGCTAGCAGCCGCCAGCCCTGCGACAGTTTTAAGTCTACCCTCGGGGCGAGGCTTGAAGCTACGCAGGACGGAGGTGGGTCGCAGCCGGAGGAGCGGCACGGTCTGGCGGCGGCGATCCTTAGGATCGACCGCCGCCGGAAAAGCCCGGTCCGGGGAGCTTTTGGAAAGATATTCCCGTACCCAACATATTTTGTGGTTCGACGACTCGATCCTTGTGTCCGACCCACCCCTCCCCTAGTCGGTACCCGGCTATCGAAAGGCTGCCTCAGGCAGTGTGCCTAGGGTTATCGTAACGGCACACTGCTCGTAAAGGCGGCCCCCTAACAACGTAAACCACCGGGGGAGGGTACGGCCGGCCACACCACGATCAAATGGGTGTTGGAAACAGATGGAGCAAGGCTAGGGAACAGGAGAACATCTGGCACGGGGGCAGGAAAGCCAGCCGGACACCGTCTGCAGCTTAGTTATTTACTCATCCCTGCCCCCGAAGGAGGAGGGAAGACTGGGCTAGGTGGCGAAGTGCGTCGGGAGGAGCAACTACTACCTCGGGCGGGGAAGAGCAAGGATCGAGACGGGACCGACGAAGATCTCAGCGAGGGGTTTTTTCACATGCCTTTCCCCCTAGCTCCGGCAAGACCGGAGTCGCAAGGTACCCGAGGTCAGGCACGTTCGCCTCGACCAGCTCACGCTGACCAGCCTCGCTGATCAGCATCCCCGCAGCGGCAGGAGCGGGCCGCGTATCGTGGAGAATAGAGACACTTTTATAGAGTTGTTCCATAATAAGCTAAAGTACTAGCTCGCGGAGGGGGGATTAAAATTTTTGGGCTAAAGGGTTATACCGGCGCCGATACAAGTACTCGCGCGCGCGAGACATGGAGCGGCGCCACAAAGTCGGAAGTCGCGGTTAGCGCAAGCTCGGTCTCCGAACTAGTTTCCTTACAGCACTAGACTATGTTGATCAGCAAGAAAGATGGACGACAAACGAGCAGGGCGATATTGTGTTTGTGGTCACACGCAATGTAAAAAACCCGTCAAGCGAGATGGGCACCGCCTATCGACTATCTCTAAAGACCATCTCCGGTCTGTTGTTAACTCCTTGCTCCCTATGCCGTGCCATGCGCATGACCGTGACCTAGTGCTGCAAAATCAACAGCAATATCGCGTGCATACGTCTCACTTTCGAGACGAAGACAAGGTGCCCAGTCAAGGTGGTGGCGTGAAGTTGAAGCCCCATGCAACCCCAATCCCGTTTGCTCAGCTTTTCAAAAATGCTTCCTCCCCATGCGATAGTTCTACACCCCGGGGAACAACAAGCAACCCAGATATGGCAAACAAAGAAAATATCAATCAAATTACAAGTAAAAGGCCGGCCTCAAGTACGAGAAGCACATGTATTGGGGCTCAGACAAGGGCAGTTTTGTCTCCTCTTTCAAGAGCACTGTTCACTGAGCAGACAAACCCGCTTCGCAACCCTCCTCCGAATTCCAAATCGGCAGTCATGGCTAAGAGGCAGCGAGTAGAAGCGGGCGCCACACCAGCGAGGCCCGAGATGTCATCATCGCCCAGTCTATCTACAATTAGATTAGCCTCCAAGCCCCCCCGCCCAGATATGTCCGGCCACTTCAAAGCTATCTTGCAACGCACACAACAAAGTTTGGAGTTGGAAAAAAAAAACGCAAACAAGACAGTGGAGATTCAACAACTTTGGCGTAAAATTAAAGAGCTGGAAGAGGAAAAGGCTATTGCTGAGCGTGCTAGGGCTGAGACACTCAAAATGCATCAAGAAATGGAAGCGATGCTACAACATTCAAAACGAGAAACTCGTCGAGTGCAGACAGCGTTGGCCATTATTGAAGAAGAGACAAGTTTAAAACTTACCTGGAATAACATCATGTTACCCGGCAGCGTGTGGAATCAAGCTATCTCCGAACTCACTGGCATGCACAATGCAAAAGTTCTGCAAGCGCTCTTTGATTGGCTTAATTGGAACGGTCATGTCCATCGTCTACGTTACTGGCATGGCAAGTAAACAATTGTCCGCATGCGAGCCGTTGATAATGGCACTGCCAAGAGAAAGAGCGTGGGTCGACATATCAAGGGAATCACCCCGGAGGATGCTTTACTGGCAACATTAGTGAAGCTACGCACTGGACTGGGTACCCGGGTTATCAGTTCATGGATGAGCATACCTTTGGGCACTCTATCTAGGGTGTTCGTTACCTGGATTAGTTTCATGGACACGTTCTTCAAAGCTGAATTCCATGTACCTGAGGTCGAGCTCATGCAAGGCCCCTTGATGGAGGAGTGGAAGAAAGCGTATGGCACTAGCCGCATCCGCTTCATCATAGATTGCACATAGCTAAGGATCCAGCAACCATGCAGCAGAAAGGCTAGTAGGACATGCTTTAGCTACTACAAGCATTATCACACAGCCAAGATATTGGGAGGCATCTCACCTTTAGGCGCCTATTGCGGCAGCTCTGAAGCCTTCCCGGGCCGAATCTCTGATATTCGGCCCGGGAAGGCTTGGAAAATCTCAGATTTTCCAAGCATCGCCATTCCCATTCATTTTGAAAAGGGGAGATTCAATACCTGTTGATAAGGGGTTTGACAGGTTGGCAGAGCAGCTACATGCTCTTGGCTGTCAAATGGTGGCACCCATTCGACGGATGAATGGCAGAAAGACGTACACCATTGATGAGAGGCGTGGAAACAAGGGGCAAAGCAATCTCCGCATTCATGTCGAGCGCCATTTCAACAGGTTGCAAGGTTGGGGCTTCTTTAGCCATAAGAAAATTCCATTGTACTACACAGACATCTTGGCCAAGATATTCAACGTTGTTGGTCACCTGTGCAACTTATACAAGCCCCTTAGGAACAAGGAAGCCGCAAGCACACTAGCAAATGGGGAATAGAAGGGGCTTAGTCTTAGTTTGTGTCGCTGTCTGAAGATGAAGTTCCACCACCACTGTCGTCACTGCAATCATCTGTACTGGTGCTAGTGTCACTCCCCCATGCCTCTTCATCCCCCATCACGGATAGTTGACGAATTGTGTAAGGATCCAAATGAAGATCGCCATCCAACATGCCGAATGCCGATTCTGCTCCACACATAGCCCCATGTGCTCGTTTCGCTGCCCTCCATAGTGCATGGCGAGCAGCCACTCTGGCCGGGTGGTTGCGTGAATCGCTCAATCTCTCCATGTCATTGTCAGATATCGAAATAAACTTATTTCGCCAGCCATCAGTCTCAGCAACATGCAACACTCGGCGTGAACTATTGTTTTCAGATGCGCTACCAGTCCGTGCATGACTGTTGCGCTTCTTCATCTTTACCCGCATAAAAGGAATGTGGGCAAGCGAGGTGGTGACGTCATATGTCTCTCCTTTGCCGGGATCGGCCCAAGCGCATAGAACCGATGTTGTTGGTTGTTGTATTGCCCCGACAATGTGAACATGACGGGGTAGTAGGTGCACCGTGAAAGCGCACATAGGAACGTGCACGCACTCCCCCGTCATACCTAAAGGGCAATCGCATCCCGCACCAATTATTTTGGTGACAAAGGGATGGCTGGAGGGGAACTTAGCTGTCATGCACTCCATCCAGCACTTGTAAGACTTGTCAGCCCGTTGTGATGCAGGAGCCCTAAAGCGGAAGTACACAGACTGTTGCATCACGCCATGCTGTGTGCGAGGAATTGTTGCCTCGTTGTTTGGATGATAGCCAAATCCTTGAAGGCGATTCATCTCAAGGACTCTAGAGTACGCGTCATCCATCAAGCACCTCGTGTTCTCCGCCACCTCTGTGGCGTACCTTCAAAGCAACGCATGCACATACATCATCATAGCTAGGTGATGATAAGGATAAATAACATCATTAATAATACATCCAAATATCTTACCTTTCCCAATGGCTGAAGATAACCTGCCTCTCAATGAAAGGAGCAACGGCGGCAATCTCCTCCCGTCCTGACACCCAACCGTCTAGTGGTAGTGCACCATTGCTTGCTTGCTCTTATGTGAAGTGCCAGCAGCTACCCGGGTTGCTATGCAATATATGTTGGTGTAGACTACGACCTGTTGGGTCCCGTAGCAAAATACGTTCCCCGCGCCCTTTCATCTCCGCTTCTAGCGTTAGTCGTCCCTTCACCACCTCAATGATTTCCGACCGGGTGCTACCACTCTGCAAGCTCATGCCCGCTCTTGTGGACAACCATGTTTTTAGTACCTAAGCATCAAGCAATGAGCCAACAAACAATCAATACAAGTTATTTCGCCTTCATATGCAGAACAATAAAACTAAATAACAATGACTCACCTGAATTGTAGAGTGAAAGTCAGTAGGCCATGGTAGATTCGGAAGCCTGGCCCCTTCTATCATGTCCTCTGTAAGCCATGCATCCATTGCCATCGGTTCAGCCAAAGTCACATGAGGCAAATCACATGGCTCGCCAAAAGGCGAAATCAATCCAAACGCCCTTTGCTCAGCCTCATATGGCAATATGGGCTCTCCCAAGAAAGGCCACCTGGCAACCGCCACTTGGCAATCCTCCCTTGTCATCGACTCCACCTTCTTGTTTTGAGGATTGTATGCCAACGCATTAGCAAACACCACAAGTGCATTCTTGGCTTTGCCAATCCATTGCAAAACATCTAGACCTATTGATTCCGCATCATGCAAAAGGGAAAACAAATTACTCAAGCAACCAAACTAATCAACAAGAAGGACGATTTAGTGAGAGCAAATTTGGAGGGAATCACTTACTTGGAGACAAGAGCTTTAGTTCATCAGCGAGAAAGGGCACAGCTACGTTGAGATCCGCAAAAACACTTTCGCCTTGCACAACCATGACCGCCTTGCATGCGCGCATGGCTCCAGCGGGTCCAATGTTGGTGATTTTGGTGTCGTAGTCACAGCCAGCTGCGAGTGTGTAGGCGGTCAAAAATCCACACCCACAGCTTGCCAGTATCGTCAAGAAGTCCGTCTTCCAAGCATCCTCGTTTGGCCACCCTTGCCAGTTCTCCGCCAACGACCTGTCCCAAAACGCGGCCCGCCCACTTCCCCAAGAAACACGAAAAAATATACGTTGAATCCCATGGATGATAAAGTCTGAGTCACCAGTCGCGACGGCCCACACGTGACCAGCCTTAGCTAGTAGGGCAAGCTGCGAGTCGGCCTCATAAGGCGCGACCAAGTAGGGTATCCCATGCTTGCGTAACACGGAGATTGTCGCCTGCACAGCCGGACAACCCAAGGACACATCTGCACGCAACGCTGCTGCTGACGGGTGAGTGTTACTTCCATGCATAATATTTGCCAAGGCTACAGCGCGCCGCCGCTGCCGCTCTTGGTCAGTGCACCGCTTCGCAGGTGTGGGCGCCCCGTCGAAAACGAAAAATACCTCCACTCCTTGCCCCAACACATACTGCGCTTGTTGAAGGAACTCCCGTGCGAGCGGCTCATAAATTTTGTGGTATACAATGTCCTCAGCCCAGTGGTACGCGAACTGGTGTAGCCAAACATGGCCGTCTACACCAATGCGTTTGCCCTCCGCAGCGCCATACAAGTTGGTGGTTCTTAGGAGTGGTCCGAGATATTGTAGCAACTTGGGGACGCCCATGGAGCGGCCTAGATCACACGCACAAGGCCGCTCAACACCCCGCCTAACGATACTTACTAGTTAGGGTACGTCCCGTGTGCTAAATACAAAGCAAGAAAGGGGGAAATATGTGGACGGGGGCTACCTTGGCGAGTGGGAGTGGTCCAGTGATGTGCTGATGGGAGTGCGGGCGCGCCACTGTATTATCAGCGCTGCGACAGGTACGGATTTTTGTAGCCCAATAATCTAGTACTCGCCGCCCGCGGCCCGAAATTCGCAGTACTTTAGCTTATTATGGAACAACTCTATTTCACATCGTATCCAAAAAAACGTATTGATCAAAAATAATATATACATGGATACGTGTATGTTTTAGACGGTATCGTCATTGTCAATGGAGAGGTTGGGATAAGTGGTTCACGGTCTAGCTCCTAGCTAAATAAGTCCACTAGGCTCAAGCAAGGGGGGCCCAGAGACAGCATCCGGTTTTTACTGGTATTGTTGTAAAAAATTTCATTTCATTTCATAACACAAGTTCGTATTGCTAACATCCATTGCACACAAAAAACCCCACGTTTTGACCGGTTTTTCTTGTGGAAGAATTATCATGATTGCGGCCAAACAAGCAGTTATGTACTTGCCACAATATAGCTTAGACATCATGCACAAGTACATCCAGTATCGTTACAACGGTACTGTCATAAGTATCGCTAGTGAGGTGTTGTCAGTACTATGACCCGCCACTCCGGATTCATTCGCCACTTCGCCAGCTTATGGACGCCATACCGCCCCGGGTACTTGACACAACGAAAGCAACATCTGGCATCCATACCCCTCGCACCAGAACTCCCCCTTCCATGGCACCCACCACACACATCCAGACTGAATATATCTCACCTTCAGACCACAACTACCCTCCTTGCGACGTCACACGCATCATTTCAAAACACAAGGACACAGAATATGGCCAAACCCACTACATGGTAGAATGGGCCCCGGAACACCTCACGGAGTGGGACGTCTAACTCCAACTCGACGACGGCTTCCGCCTCATCTCCTTCACCTCCACATCGGTGTGCCCCCCCACCCCTCCCCCACCACCTGCTTCATTTGCCATGAACCCCTACACACAATCTCCACCTCCTCTTGCTGCACGTGCCCGCACTTTGCCGTCCATTCCCAATGCCGCCCCGCTCATAGACCCGTCACGTGGCAATGCGATTGGTACGACCGCGGCCAACAAAACGACCTCACCCGCCTCCACGAGGTCCAGTGGGCCCCTTGCCTACAGCTCCACGACACCATAAGTGAGACCCCCTCCGGCCCCACCTCCCTCACCGCATTTAACTCAGGCTTTGTCCCCTCCACAACACCCATCCTTTCTGTCCCTTGTTCCCCCCCCCCCCCCCCCCCCCATGGACGCACCCCCTCATCACATTCAACCACGACCCCATCCACCCCGACCTCGATATGCTCCCCACCGGCACATTCACCATGACATACGCCCACCCAACACTACATGACACCACCATCCTTTGCACTCCCGACGCCCGCGCGGTCACTACCCTCAACGGCCCCCGCGTCCGTCACCTATTTCGACTCTTTCGCCCCGACCTCACGCAACACTCGTTCGAAGAGGAGGTCTATCACCTCATCACTCGCCTCGGCTCCCGATCAGAAATCCACTCACCCACTCCCGCGCGCACCACACGCAACAGATGTGCCACTGGAGAGGACCTACTCACAACACTCCGCAACATTTTTCACATCCAAAGAGAACTCTATTTAGACCCCCTTAACAAATTACTCCACTATCACACCTACCACTCACTATACCCCGAAGACATAGTCTTCTCATCCAGCGGCAGCAACGCCCCACATACCTGGCACGGCACCAACATCGCCAACCCGGAATACGATCACGAATGCATGCGCCGAGCCACGGAACACGCAATCATCAGCGCCCACTCCACAGCCTCACACACACCCGGCGCCACCATCCTCATACTCCCCCGATAGGAACACACACCATACCGACATTCCAAATACATCGACTCCCCATACACCAACCACCTATACACCCTTCTCAACGACGCAAATACCCTCCTACCCCCCGACCAACACACAGGCATCCCCACCCCCACCTCATTCGGCACACGCTGGATGGTCGACATCTACCTCGTCGCCAACCCCCTCGCACTCTCCACCTTACCCTCATACACAGCCATGACCGCCCTCCACACGACACTCGAGTCAATCTACAACACACACCCCAACCCCACCATCTCCATCCCACCTCCACACCTCTTCGACACCTAGAAGGGAGGCATCTCCCACCTCGGAGCGGCTGCCACCCACCCCGCATCGGACACCCGCATCAAAATTCTGGTGACCTCTACCCCTCCCTCACACACCATCAACCGCGGTAAATTAGCAGGCATAGACATAGGCCCCCAACTAGGCCACACCCACCTCATTAGGTAACGACCTCGCAGACACACTAGCTAACCAAGCCACACACGGACACCCACCCAACACAACATACACCACATGATCAGCCGTATCGATAGGCCATTGGACCTGGCCATACACCCTCATTCCACAAACTCTAGGGGAACCCATACCCTACAAATACACAAACCTCAAAACTGACGCTCACACCCACAGCACCAAACACACTCACACACCCCTCTCACAAACATCCAAACACGGTGCCCTCCTCGCCCGCGCCGCGGAGGACGGCGCCGACTTCACTTTCCACAAAAAACACACAACACTCACCAACACCCAATTCACCCACAAGCAAGAATTCATGTGGGGAGTCCACAACACCCGCCTCTTCACACACGACCCCACCTTGCGCTGCCCCATGTGTGGCCTATTCACTAGCAATGGCCACATGGCCGGTAACTGCCCCACCATGTCTAGGGTAAGACAGGACCGCCACGAGAGCGCGCTGCAACTCCTACTCTCCCTCATGGAACGCCACAACGGCGGACGATGGGAGACCAACATTGCAGACTTCGGTAACAAACCCATCAAGTCATTAACACCCCCCACACCCCTCTTGACTATCACCCACCTCACCCCACCCGTTTTGTTGCTGCTGACGAAGGTCTCTCGCCCGACTCCCTAGCCTCATGCCCCGCCACCCCCCCCCCCCCCCCCCTAAGATTCGACCCCCCGCGCTACGACCCCCGGCGCACAAACCCGACAATATCCGCCCCCTCGATCCTCGATTCGTCGGTCACACAAACGGTCGCCGCCGATACTAATCAATTAAAATGATTCAAATAGGGGAGTGGAAGTACTGCACGTACCACAACCTCTCCCAAACAGCCCAATTGTTTCTTGCTAAATACACACCCCTCGTCAATGCCATCCGCAGCCAATGGCCACGTACCGAAGTCGACATCCTCCCCATCGTCATGAGCCGCACGGGCACACCGCAGTCATCCACCATCACAAGTCTCACCGCTCTACTCACCCTCCGCACCGACCCTCCTTACAAACTCATCTCCAAAGCACGACTCGATACGTCTCGCATCCTTGCACAACTCCACACGCACATTGTTTAATGGCTACATCATCTCCTACTCGTATACCGCATCAAATCCCGCACGACCTCTCGCCGCGCCCCCGCACATTGCACCTTCGCACGCCCCGAATTGCAAGCCGTCATCACCTCGCATCGCACACTCCCCCGGGGGGGGGGGGGGGGGGGTTAAACCCCCGAACACCCTTGGAGAGGTTGGATTTATGTGGTTAATGGTCTAGCCCTGACTTGTGAGTTTCCTATATGGCATAGTCGGGAGGGCCCACAGACAACAACCGGCGCATACGGTAATGATTGTAAACCGGCGCATACGTTACATGTTGTAAACAATTTCAATTCAACGAAAACCCCTCAGCAGGCCCGAGCCCGAGGAACAAGAAAGCAGTGGAAGCCACCAATCAAAAAGGAAAAGGGAGGAAAAACCCCACTGGCCTAAAGGAACGGGGAGGGTTTAATGTACTTTGCAGTAATGTACTTGCTTTGTAGTCATCCTACTCCAGTATTGTTACAGCACTATAATCGTGCTGTCATCACCGGGCTCTGTCTTAATGACGCCTTGCCGCCCCGCGTACTTGCAATATACATGTACCCATTACGCCATAGTAAGCGCAGCAGCGGAATGTTTACAAACTAACGTACCGTATGGGATTAAATTCAAGTGCTGGGGGTTTCGACATATATCAGTACTTTATGGCTGTTGAGTTCGAAGCAGGTGGCCATGTTCCGGCGCGCCTGCTGAACGCGCATGACGCCATCGTAAGCAAACACGCGTGCGACTACAGGTTCCGCCGGGGAAAACCAAGCGGAGGAGCAAAAAGACAACAGGCACGCACTGGCCGCAGCATAGCGGAGCACAGGCTAGTCAGCTCCAGCATCGATCGAACAGATCGTATAAGAACAGGAGACAGATAGGGGGTCAGTTTAACACAATCAACGCAAGTTACCTGTCTCTTAACGATAGAACGACACCAGCAACTTCAACGAAGCATATACCTTACGGACAAGGTTCACTTTCCTGTCTCCTGTGCTAACACACTACTCGACTTTACTCTCCAAACCACCAAACGTTTAGCAATATGGCAACCACTACCGTCCCCGCTGTCTTCAACGTTGAGGTTTCTCCTCCGGCTGCAGCGCCCGAGTTCAGCGTGCAGGAGAATCAGAGCTCCTTCGACATCACAAGCGACATGAAGGACAAGGACAACGTGAAGCTTGGACTCACGCAGGACCGCATCCTCACCATCGTGGGCGAGCACACCGACAACTTCCACAAGGAAGATAATGGCGAGTCCACCACAGTGACCGAGAAAGTGCAGTACCAGCGTGCTGTGCCCCTCCCTGTGAACGTCGACGAGTCGGCTATTTCGGCGAGCATGACCAACGAAGGGCAGTTGCACCTCTGCATGCCGAAGCGCAACGTTGAGAACACGCCCAACACCGCGGTTGGCGCGCACTAAAAACTGCGACGGTCGCCTTGTATGTATAGATAGTGTTAGTATATACTCCCTCGCTCTCTGCAGAGCGCGACACTTTTGTAAACCAACGACAGACTGCGACATATACCAAAGCGACTACACCCCCGATCGTTTGCATCATGTATATCATGTATCCAATGCCGAGTTCTCGCCCATGCACCTCTGCCTCACATTTGCCCATAAGGATTAAATCCTGTGAATTAGTTTTGGATTAAACGCATTAGTTTTTGAATCTCATATGAAGCGTCGCAAATGAATCAACAGGGGGGAAGCAACTGTGATATATGCAGGTGGTGACGAGCACTACTGGACGTGGACATTTTCTACAGGGCTGCCTGTTTGGAACAATATATATGCAGGGGGTTCGATAAAACCAGTGCATGCAAGTTTTACGACAGTGCGCCTTTGAAAAATACCATATGCTTCTCACTTGCTGAAATTAACAGATTTAATCCTACTCCATAAGTTTCAACTTTACAACGTGCGAGAAATTTGCTTTGTGTGGGAGACAGCACTGATGCGAAGTTCAGCCGAGCAACCTTTTCTTGTCGACTTTTCGACGCGATATGATTGCCTGCGACATGAAGCACAGACTACGATTCTCGACGCCTCATCATTTCTTACCTTTCGAGCCTGCGCAGCGACAGTATCCACCGGCATATCAGACACTGGTGGCATATAGTCGAGCTGAACTAGCGTGATCAAGTATAAAATGTGTTTGTTGGTCACTGTATAGATGGCTACACAACAGGAAATAATAAACGTCGACCGCGTATACCTGGGAAGTAGGTGCCCACACCCGAGTCGGTGAGCTGCTTCATGCGTGGGTTGCGGTGAACAAAATCACGCGGGACAAATGTCCACTTGCCCATTTGACTGATCTGTTGTTGAATGAAAGTATGAATGTCAGATAGAACTCTTGTCGCTATATATACGCTTACTATGAAACATGTCGACATAATAAAAGTACCTTGCACCATTTATTGATATTCATATCGACGGGCGTTTGCACTTCCATAGTGCTTACCTTCGGATCAAGATCAGCTTAGAAGAGATAATAAAGACTGTTTCTTTGAACAATTGACTACTGATAAAGCACTGATCAAAAGCAAGTTCTTTGGCAAACAGATATGCATCAACGGCATGGTCGAGAGAAGGGGGAAATGATATGCTTGCCGCAATGGTTTTGTCACATTAACGGTCACAAATGTTTACTAAACGGCATATATTGGCCCTTGACCAACAGATGCACGTTTCGGAGTCTAAGTTCACCTTCCCCGTAGGGGATACGAAAGGAAGCAGCTTTTCTTTTCCTGAAAGAAGTTTTGCCTGTTAGTATCCGTCGACATCGAATAAGTGAAGCGTTTATCATAGCGGAAAGCACGAAAGCTTTGATTCGCCGAATTCCTGACAATGGAAACGTCCCCGAAATCGAATGAAGACAACTCATCCTTCATATTCAGATTCGCGGGAGCTCATCGCAAGTTGATTTCTTTTATCCGAAATCGTGACTACTACGAGTGAAGGAAGCTACGTTCAATGACAGGCAAAATAAAGCAAAAGTTATGAAACAAACAGAAAAACATGACAGCAGGGTTTTAAAACTTGACGTGACTACAACGTAAATGCAATTCGATATTTATGTCAAGGATGACCAACCAAAGAAGCGCCACGAAAACAAAACTCGTCCTATCTTGTTTCGGTTCTATAGCACGACAACGCTCGTTCGCGACTACGAAATAACCATTTCGTTATTTTCGGATGTGCAAACAGCTGTTCGAATGTATCATCTATCCGACATATGTTATCGCTACCCGGCAGCATAGAACGGCGGGCGGCACTTGTCAATGTGGCGCGGAGGGCTCCGAAAACGACGTTTCTAGTAGAAGGGAATAACAAGCACGGGTGCTGACCTGGGAAGAAGCGCGACGGCGACTCATCGCGCGCCTCGGCCCCCTCCTCGCCGGCATTCCCCCCTCCGCCGCCTGCCCCACCGTCGCGCGCGCATGGATGACCGACCGACTCGGCCTTTGGATCGCCTGCCAAAAGGCAAACTCCTCGCCCGTCATGGGCGCCGTTTCGCCGGGAACAGCGACCTGGCGGCTCCGACGCGGCATCCTATCCCGCGCCGCCGCGTTCCTCTCCTGCGCCACGCTGAACTGTTGCACCGCCAAACGACGAGTCTCCGTCTCGGCAGCCGTCTCGTTGCGCCCCTGAAGCGCCACGCCCCACAACTTACTATTGACCCACTAATATAACAGCGATGAACCCTTTTTATCTCTCCCCATGCGAAATAGCAGCATCATTGTACGTGCATTTATCACACGACTGCAACGTGTGCATTTACCATCCCCATTTTTCATACCTTTACATTTCGTGGGTGTGTGCGCGTGTGTGAGTGACAGGTATACATACCATTCATTTCCATACCTTAACATAAAATTTCTATAAATTACGCTAATTTCGTGGAGTGTGAATGTGTGTTTGTGCGCTCGAGGCACATATCGACTTTTTATTTCCATAGCCGTGTATTGCATTTCTAGGGACAATGCCAATCTGATTGTGTGTGTGTGTTTGTGTGTGTGTGTGTGTGCTGAAGATACGTACCACCCTTTGTTTTCATAGATATGTGCGATTTGGTGATTCCGCGCATGTGTGAAGGGTGAGTAGTCTCACCGTAATAGGGCGGTCGACCCAACACTCACACCTCTCGTGAGCGACCATGCAGCCCGCCATGCAGGCAGCGCCCATCTCGCCCTGCCCCACCGACAGGTCGTGGTTGCTGCAGGTGTCCATGAACTTGCCATAGTGCATCCACCCACGGCACACCTGACGCCACCCATCACAAACACCCAAAAACAATGTCAAGTACAAAATACTAACGGAGGAGCAAACAAAAACACAACCAAGCATAAGAAGCCACCCTTAACCCCTCTATTCAACATTGAGAATCACAAATGTGATGAAAGGACGAAAACCTGCGATGAGTTGAGGAGGGGATGTGGGTTTGTGAATGAACTTTGGTTATTGGACCGTCAAGTTAACACTCTCACCCTCGCTCACATGCAGTGCACATGGTTCCAGCGCACCTTTGTCTCGTGCGACAGCAGCTTCTCCTTGATGGCATTGCGCCAGATGTAGAGCGTCTCGCGGAAGGCGGGGCGCCCGTTGCGCACGGTCAGCTTCTTCTGGTAGTGGCGCACAAATGACTCGGCGAGGGTGCGGGCGTAGTGCACGAACATGCCTGACACCTTTGAGTCCCGCTTCCACAGAAGCCACCTGACACAGGACACCAAAAGGGAGCTGCTTAAGAACCTAGGCTGAATCAATTATTTAATTATTTTTGCCGGTCAACCTATTTTTCACTTTAAAACTTCGACGCGGGCAACTGCGTAACGATTTAACCAAATCGTGTAGTAAGACCAAAATTCAACATTACGTAGACAATACAAATAGGGGCATCTCACCCGAGGTTGCGCTCCCTGTAGGTGCTCGGCACTTGCAGGATGGTCTGCCCGCCCTGGTTCAGGCCTGGGTCCATGCTGGTCAGGATCTGGGTGGTGTCGTCCTGCGCAGAGAAGCAACGAATGGTGTTGTCCGAAATGCACGTTTTGCAAATTCATACTCTTACATTTCGACCCATTTTTTCCTATCCGAAATAATTATTTTCTGTCGCGCGTATCGATCACAGGCATCTCTTCGAAAAAGAATGTGTGTGCTCAAAATTGAATTAACTATACACGTTAAATTCCGTAAATTGTATTTATCAGCAATATCAAAATAAAATATCCCCATATTTTTTGTTTTTTTACTTTTCATTCGGGAAAGAGGGGCGTCACTCACCAGGAGGCCAAACATGAAAGGCAGGTAGTCGCCGCAGAGGCAGCTGTCGGTGGCAGCGAAGAGGTTGAGGTCAAAGGGGGACTCCAGAAAGATGGCGGCCTGGTACATCGCGGTCATGACGCCCACCTTCTGCATCCCCCTGTCACGCGACACCGCACGCGCCTCCGCAGCCACAACCTTTCCCAGCAGAGGCACCTCCATGTCGTCGAAGAACTTAATGTGAGAGAAAGGATGCGAAGGGTGAGGCACCGGCAGTCCGCGATACTCGGAACCCTCAAACGACACCGCACCGTCCGGGTTGTACGCCTCCCAAAGCTGCTCCCCAGCCCAGTTGGCAGAACAACAACAAAATATGAGACAGTAGCGACTAGCTACTTTCTCCACAGCGCCCCTTTCGCCCATCAACCTCTCTAGAATGACTGTGCATTGGTGGCTGTCTGCGTGGGTGCTTGAGTATGAGAGTGCATGGGGAACACGCAGGATTTGATTATGTCATTGCTCCCGCGTGCTAATACGTCCCTCTCGCAACTTCCAAGGCATCAAAGATAAATTATCCGTACCCATATCTTTGAGTAGTTTTCTTTCTTATTGTAGTCGGGAGTGCGTTCAAGCATGTACATATGTTTGCGTGTGTCTGTGCGTATGTGTGTGTCTGTGTGAAAGTGGGAGAGAACGCGAGTTTGTGCATTGTGTATACGCGTGTCGGCACATATAGAGGTGGAATGCGACATACCTCGCGCCATGTGTACAGCATCACATTGATTGGGCCACCAGATGCTTTAATGTTTCGCCGGGCCACCTGAACTGCGCGGTCCAGGCTGATACTATCTGTATGCACCTGCAAAGGACGAATAAAAATAAATTAGCCCTCAATTTTGCGAGGCTGCTCTTGGTTCTCTCATCAACATAAGCAATCTTCAGGCAGACTACAGCTACGTCGGGGGAATGGGTGAGGTAGCATCCAGGTGAGTTTCCGGACTATATAGACGCCTATGCACTCACCTGGTAGATGATGCCCCTGGTGGCTGTGTCAAGGTTGGTGGTGCTGATTTTAGGCGCCTCCACTCGGCAGTTGTCCCTCTCAAACACGAGGTCCTCCGGGAATGGGGTCCGTTCCGCGCGGCTTGCAGGGCAGACAAAGTGAGGCACAGCCCCCGAAGTGACGGATAGTAGCAACCCTAGCTGCACTGCAACCAGCAACGCTGCTACAGAGCGCATCATGTTGAGTCTCGTCGCCCTTTCCTGCGTACTAGCAGCACCCACTGCTATCAGACTCACGGTCTCTGACCTCAGACAACGACCCAAAAGACCACTTCTGCACTTTGCAGTCGACGTCAGATTCGGTGCTGCTTATAAGTCCACGTTCAGGGAAAGCAGTTAGCGCGGTTGCCTTGTTATAGCGTTTGAGGGCTTATCTCTTACAATTGGGGTTTAATAGGGTTTGAGTATGCGCATGGACGTAACCAGCGTGTGCGCCCCTGAGCAAGGACGGGCGCTCACAACGGGCGTTATAGGGAGACTTGCAACTATAAGTCGGGAAGAACGATATGGTTGCAAGGTATAATATTTCGGTGCTAGCGCCGACCGGAACAACGATGCCCACGTGAAGTGCCGTTTGGCACTTTCTCGCAACAAGGTTTGACTCGGAGACTTGGACTTCCCGGGTCCACGGACCAGTAAGAAAGTTCACCGCCGGGATAACTCATTATTAGCCCTTGATTTCAGGAGAGGTCGATGTTTTGGAGGGTAATGGGGGGAGATGAGTGTTGCTTTGAACGCCTGTGATCAACGAGAGGGGATACGAGCGGCGGTCAACGGCCAACAGCTGTCGAGCCGCGCACCGGACTGACGCACTACTCCGTAGGCTTCGCGCACGTACAGCCTCAAGAAGGTCTTCAGAAGCAATGCCACTTCCTGGTCTTATAATACGGTCCACGCGATGTGGACTGTATCTCTGTACGCAGCGACCTGGACGTGAGGACCTTGCTGGGCAACGGCGGCGTTCACTATCCCCACTGGGACGACAAATGGAGGCTCAGTTATGGGCGACCGCCATAAACACAGCGCCTCAGTCGCGTCCTTTGGTGGCCCACTCCAGCCAGGCCAGCACCTGCACATCAAATATCCCATCTGAAAATACCGGCGATCGATATGTTTATTTATTTTTTAATAGCATGGAATGCAGGCAGTACGTTTAAGCCAAAAAATCCTGATTTACACCGGTTTTAATTCGCCAAATTCATAAGCATCTGAAGAATTCGATCGAGAATTATGGCGAAAAGAACTGCAAAATTCCAGCAGAAATAAACGCGCGCAGCCCCATCATGGAGTTTATTTATTCAAGAGCGGATTTATAATCCTTACATTTGTTTTTTGGTGGATACAGGTACAGGTACCTGTACAGTACATACCTTTTTTTTAATTTTTTTGCGCGCCCCCGGGCCGGCCGGGATATGGGACTGGCAGGGAACCCGCACCGTAACCCTCTACAGGCGGCGTTTTGCAAGCATGACTGAGAGCAGAAGTTCGAAACAAACCTCAACTCATCATCAATCATGCTCCCGGGCAGGCGACGCTCGTGTGAGTACATTACGTACCATTGTACTAGAACCGTACCGTACTGCGCTAACCCCACACGAGGCTAGTGTTGGAGTTTCACCAACTAAAACCTTCCAGGGACATGCAAACAAACATAAATGCATTCCCGGCACTGACCAAGAAAGGTCTGCCCTACCCGTCCGGGCGTCGACCCATTCGAGTAATGCGAGAAGGACCAAGGCCCATCTCACGGAGCAAAACATTTCGGGAGTGCGATACATGAACTACAAAGAAAGCAATATGAGGGAGGGCTCGGCGCCATAACTGGAAAACCTCCCATGTCATGTAAAATGGATGGTGCCATGAAGGGAAGGGGGGACACCGCCTAAAAGTAAGGCATTTATATCTTCGGGGGATGTAGCGAACTGGCGCACAAAACCATTAAACTCTGGGGCTAGCGCCCCAAAATTACGACGGTGGTATTCCCAACGTGGGCATTCAAGAAAAATATGTTCTATAGATAGATTTAGGAACATCCCCGCCGCATGCATGACAATAATGGAGAAAACGTTAAGGCATGGCATGAATGCGGGCAAGACGACGGGCTGTGGGAAATACACTCGTACGAAATTGAATCATAATGTGTAACCCTTCAACGGCCCCCGCGGGAATGCCCGTGCCGTATTGTGGCAATGGGTTCCCAACATATGAGCCCTGGGAATAAGTACTCCACGTATTGGTACATGCCGACGATGATGTCTCGAATACGTAAACATACAATATTCAAGCACTGCCTGAGCTGATGGGCCTTGCTGTCTGTCGTCACACCGTACGGGTACGCTGGTTCAGAAGGGTTGTTGGTCTTGATTACAAGAAGAAGAACATGAGTACGGACAGTGAAAGCATCAGGGTTGTTGGACCTGATGATGCTGCTTTATTTTTTTTTATTTTTTTGAGCCCCGGGATATTGGACTGGCAGGTAAACATGATAATGCTGCTCAGCTCTGTGGCCTTCGTACCGTACGAATACCCGTACAAAGAACAGGCTGCAGCTATGATGCCGCCGTACATGTACCTCTACCAATAGCTAGCGATTATTCTTAGGCGGCATCACCGCAGCTTCGCCGCAGTCAGCAGTGAGCCGTCCACAGCCGCGTCGCAGAAGCCTACGTTGGCGACTGGTCCAGCGCACACCTGCCCATCACGCGACACTGCGCTCCTCCGCCGTTGTCATTACTGCTACTGGTACTGTACTCCTCCGAATATCCATTCTATTGGCGAGCGGATCCTCTTTCCGTTGTACTCCGTAGCGCAAGGTCACTTCTCTGTGAAAAAACTTTCGGGGTGCTTACAACTTCGCGCAGCACAGCATCCGTCTCTGCCCTTCGCCCGCCCTCTCCTTCAGCCTGGTGATATGTTAGGTGGACGGAAGCAAGTATTGGGCATGTGCAGGTAGGTCACACCCACTCTTGGAACGTGCGCTGCACCACCTCCACAGTTCATCGTTCGTTTGCAACATTATACCCATAGCTGTCGTCTAGTTTTGGTACAGAAGCAGCAACGGCCTTATTCCCGCCAATCTCCTTCGCAACCCAAGCTCCCAACAACCACTGCGACAGCACCAGATTTACACGCGCCTCAGTCGCCACAATTCACTACTCATCCAGAACATTCGGCATGGATTGGCTGGCGTGTTTTTTTACTGCCAGTAAGAGTGGTCTTACCTGATTCATGTCGCCTGGCGCTGCAGGACGGGGGTGATGGCGACGTCGCCGAGGAGGACAGCATCGGTTTTCTTGGCGCTGCTGACAGCCGCGGTATCTTGCTTAGCACAGAACCAGAACCGCGATTTCGATCCTTGTCAGACAGGGCAGCGCGCAACCGTGGGAAAGCCCTACGTGGTGGGCTTTGCGTATCTCGCGGGTGAGGACGCGAGCGCTTGGGAATCTGGGACGAACTCGGCGACGGGGCTACCGACGATCCGCAATCCTTGCGCCGCGTCAGACCGCGCCGCGCTGGGCTCCGGGCTGAAAGTGGGCGTGTTTAGCCTAAAGACGGAATCACTGCAGCTGCTCCGGACAGATACAGGGGGCGCTCTGTTGCGTGACACGCTAGCCACTCCCAGCGGTGTGCTCACTCTCGTCGCGTATAACGGTGACTTTGTGACGCAGCCTCGCGTAATAACCAGCAACAACAGCGCACTGACTGACAACACTGGTATCGTGACCTCCCTCAACCTTGTGCTCGCCTTCCAACGAGGCACGTCGGTGGTTGGGTCGTGGGACACGCGGGGCTGCGGAACATGCGCAGATGACCTCTCGAGCGCGCTGGAGCTCGCCAGTCCGAACGATAACTTTGTTCCCGAGCTCACCTGCATTGACGGCGTCTCGTGCGCGGTGCAGCTCCGCAGCTGTAGCTTCTGCAGCACCCGCACCAATGCGGCCGCCCTCCGCGCGTGCCTCAGCATCTGTAGCACCACTGTTAACGTCGGCTGGGCTGGCACCGACTCCAACTCGCAGTCGCTCATCTCCTCGTACATCCTCACACAGGCCACTGACTTTTCTATCTCCGGCCTTTTTGCCAACAACGCGGTTCTGGAGACGGTTGTGGATGGCATCACCGGACTCCTAGGGCAATAACATTATTTAGTCATGTATTTTCTCTCTGGTGCTGAAGGTCCCAGGTGATGAACGTTGCAAAGCGGTGAGTGAGGTTGGAGCATGGAGGTGCAGGGAGGTCGAGCTGGTTGAGAGATAGATATTTAGGTAGTGCGCAGGGCAGCGCCAGGCGACGTGGTTCAGTGTGGATGGTATGGCTGACTGGGATCGAGCGCAATGTGATGGTAACTCCCCAATAGAGCAAGAGGAATAAAGATACCTACCCACTTCAGTACCCAGCATGTATGCCCTCCCGGCGTTGCTTGGAAGCCCCCTTTCGTGCCTCTCATGTTCTCATTCACATTTGATCTGCTGCCGGGCACTCCAACGTATTTGTTTCAGAAGCGGGGCTACCAGTGTGCGGAGTAGGGCCAAAACGGTTCCATCCGTGGGATTGGAAAGGGAGGTGAAGCAACGCTATTACTGGGTAAAAATGCAGTTTTCGTTCATGTGTCGATTGAGCAGTCATCTGTGTTACACACACACACACACAAATCTGCACGGCCATGTCTTGTTCCAAGCCCGCACCATTCATCGTCGTATGCATTCCGTGGATATGTGTTTGTGTCTTTGTCCCAGCATTGGTATCTGTGGATACTTCAGCTATTTATTTGGCAATGTATTTTGTATGCGTGCATGCCCGTATGTGTGTTTTCCTTGCCAAATGGGGCTGAAAACTGAAAATTGCCCATTCTCGCGCGCCAGAAGAGTTGGTATTGAGAAATTCATGGCTACACGGCTCGCCTTGCACCGTCGCCCTCCAGTGGTAAATGCTAATACTACCGCTCAGGTTCAATGCAGCTCGATGTGCATTACTTTCCGCGCTCGGTTTTAGAGAATCGAGTCCATTTCTTGCGGACACCCTTGTGCAATGCTCCACAATTGCTGAATGTGCCCCATAGCTCATGTTACATGCGCGTCAAATGTAATCAACCGTCAAGTCAGAATTACGGATACCCTAGCAAGGGTGTCCCTTTTGGATGGGCTCTTCACTGCGAGCATTATGCATATGTTCAGACTTCTACGTCGGGTTTTTTCAGTCGTTTTCTGTGCGATGTTCGTAGCGAGTTTCAGCAGCGCGTTTCCGTTCCTCTTCCTGGCACTTGTTCTTACCTTCCACATGTTGCGTGGGGTGGGTGTGTTGATTTTGTTGCGTGATTTCTTTTTGGCATTGGGGAATATCTGCTTTCCTTTCCCCTTTATTGACCTGCGGTGTTTTAGAAAACATTTTCAATTCATTTCAGTTCTAAGGCGGTTCTTACTAAACGAAAACTTCCGCGCGGCACGCTCTATATCGCACGGGTGCCCTAACGATGTATTGTATTTTCGCTGCAACGTAGACTATTGTTGCCCTTTTTACCAAGGTGTTACGCATATGGACCTAAATGACCTATCGACCATATGGACCTACGCCCAGCTTCCGTGTCGCCCTTCTTTCTTGGGCGGAACCGCATGAACGCCATCCAAACCTCGCCGGTGGCACCTATTATGATAAGCACCCGCCGATGCAAAAGATCGTCAAATAAATACCGTTGATTGACGACTAATTGATTTCCTGGGAAGACGAGTGGTAGCCTTACTCCACGCCCGTGTCGCGTCCATGTCGTGAAGACCACGCCTCGACCGAGACCTTAATGAAGCAAAGACATCGGTAAATTACGCATGCTTGCGAACACCTCGGACTCGAAGTCGACAATGTTGAAATGTTTTTCTTCAATTATTGGGTGGTTTGTTTTTAGCTAGGGCCCTTCCATCCATACCATGTATCATATATGTAGGGCTTACTATCCTATGAAAATGAAATTGGTTTTACAACAATTACGAGTCACATGTTGGTTGTTATTTAACGGCCTTCTTACATAAGCCATGAAAGAACTTAGCATACAAAATTCAGGCGGGGGGTTCCCTTGTCCATCCTCTCCGAAGTTGTGGTGCCGTTTTGCTTCCCTCAAGGAGGTACTTGGTAAAAAATGGGTAAGGTGTGGGGCTAGTTGGGTGGGGAGGAGTGGAATAAATTGCGATGAAGTTGTTTATAAAAGGGGCAAAGGATGCGTAGGCGGTAGATGCGGAGCATATGGCGGAGCGATTGAACAGTGTGGATGTGTAGGGGGGGATGATACGGGAAGTGTCACGGGTTGGGGTTTGGGAGGGTATGTTTGCTCCGAAGGATCCGGATCCGGGCCGAGGTTAATACCCCAATTCTACTCGCCAGCGACCAAAGAGTGACCATTTTGACCGTTTGCGAGATCTCTTTCGAACTGGCTCGACACAAACTCATCCAACGTTTTTTAATGTGTCACTCCGTGATTTACGCGCTGTTGACTTTGTGCTCGCTCTACCGTGGCTGGTAACGAGCAGGCGATTATACATTTTGGCAAAAGGTGTGTTTCACCGTGATGGACGGCACATCGATCGACACCCACACAAAGAAGCGACGTTCTGCGTAGAGTACCACATGCACGTTCCGGTACGTACATTGCGTATAGTAAGTCAATAACATGCTTCAAGACGCTAGTGTATGAATTCCCGAGACATGCTAGCGATAACCGTCACGAGGGAGCCTTAGCTGAAGCAAAGTGGAGAATGTGAGACATGGCATGAGCTAATTATGCGTATTCAAGCCTAGTGCATTGGGGGGAGGTGACATACGACATTCAGTTTCTCTCATTTTGAATTACATTAAATGTTACTTTAAACAACGACATTCTCGATCCCCCTCGCATATGCATTCCAACCTGAAAAAATGATTTGTGTTTGCAATTTGCAAAAGGCAAACTATTACATTTACGTAGCGCGGAGGACAGACACCGTGATATACGTGCGTGGTGACATGCCACTGGCGGGCGTCCAATTGGTATGGCGGTTGACCTCTGATGAGGATCCGTACATGGTAATAACCACCATTTGCCCTCTCGCCTCGCGCAGCCCGCTCTCCCCTATATATCAATGACACCTCTAGCAATATTGGGATTTGGGACACCTCTAGCAATATTCAAACTGTGTAAAATATGGGCAATAAACGAATGTACTCTTTAAGAGAAGATATATCCTAAGTTTGTGCACAATGTAGGGCTCCCATTTGCCGTGTTTTGGATTCCGTGACCCTATGCGTGTCACTATTTCCCAATTGCCCCCCCCCACCCCCCCCCCCCCCACCCCCACCCCGCCTTCCTAAACCCGGCCCGGTGCTTCTTGAAATTCTTAGATGCCTGTCATGTCCCTCTTCTTTCGCTAAATACATCACCACCCGTGTATACAACATAGTAGGTAGTATAGAACACATTACAACAAACCTTGATTGCAGTTTGACTTGATTGCAATCTTGTCGTACAGTTGCGTGTACTCACATAAGGTAAGGTCCTCAATCCTCACCACATACAGCCAAGCAATCTGCATGATACTCTTACCAGTTATGGGATGTGGATCTTTTCTTGTTTTGCTTATTATAGGTGGCCTCCACTGCTTTTTTGTAAGAATTTTTTAATTGATGGGATGTGCTGATTACCGCAGCGACAGTTGACATAGCGACCCGCGCGTCATCACTCTATATACAGCTAGCGACACCAGTACATTCGGTCTTCCCACGTCTGTGCTGAAGCTCCACTTGGAGCCATGAAACTACGGGACAGACCTCATAGTAAAAAGTAGAAACCACAACCGCCTACTAGCAGGTGGAGACACGAGCTAAAGGCTTAAAACTGCGCCGCCTCGGGTAGCGTGAGCAGGGCTCAGCCGCGTACTTCCTCACGAGACAGCGAGTTCTAGGTAGCACATTACCAATACCAGCGACTAGAAACAGAACAACGGAACAGTACATTTATACAATATAGCCCAAGAGTGGGATCTGGTCGTCAGCCTGGGAGGCAACCATTCAGAGAAAAAACACGGAATGGAAACCGTGAGCGCACTGGTGCTCCTGCTGCTACTATCAAGACAGGGAAGTCTTGCCTCAAGCAGGTAAGGGCTTACCCATGCGACCTTGATCAGCTGCGTTCCCGTGATATGCGGTGTTTCGCTTCAAGTGAAGGAGCGGAACATACACGGAGGATACATAGCATTTATTTTATTTTATCTAGTTATGTCACTATATAAGCGAGGTATGAGTCCGAAGCGTCGCCAACACGAGCGTAGGCCAACATCAAACCCTGGCTTAACCGCCCTCCTTTTGCCGTCTCCAACGCAATCTAAGCAGGACACTGACCTGGACACGCGAGCTCGTTGCGAAAGTTGATGAAACGAGCTTTTGCGTGGTGGAGCGCGAAGGGTACAGCTACAAGCCGCGCGGTACGGGCAACTGGGAAAAGAAGTACAGCGGCCTTGGAACCTGCTTCGAGGAGTGCGCGGGCGAGTACGAGGTCATCGTGCACAACACTCGAAACGATCAATGCTACTGCTGGAAGGAAGGAGACGGCCAACTGGAGCAGACAGCTGGGAATGACAACCTGTATGACCTGACTCGCTGCGACGACACGACCCGCGGTGGCGGCAGTGGTGACAGTGACAGGGATGACGGCTCTTCGTCCAGCAGCAGCAGTACACGTACAAACGCCGGCGGTGACAATAACGGCAGTGGCCGCACGGGGGGCGCCCCACCAGCGGAATGCATCCGAAAGTACGATCGTTACACATACAAACCCCGGAACGGTGGCTACTGGGAGCGCAAGTATAACACATTGGATGTGTGCCTATACGAGTGCCGCGGGGAATACGAGATAATCGTCCATAACCGGAAGACGCGCGACTGTTACTGCTGGCGCGAGGAGGATGGCGAGCTACAGCAGCAGACTAGCGGATACGACGACGTGTACCATATCGGCAATTGCTATAACAACCCCTCGAACCGCGCCGGTGGGGACGAGACCCCTCCCCGTGGATGGTCTTTCGACGTGGAAGAAGTCGAGTACTGCGTTGAAGAGGAAGCCGACGTGAGGCCGACACCCAATCTTGTCACGCATCGATTCACTTAATTACAAACAAATCACGACCTCATATGCTATTTTGTTAATGATTCTGAATCTGATTACAATTCTTATTCTGTACACAGTTTAAGGCCGGTTCTTAGGTGAACTTTGCCACCATCCGCGACAGATGATATGTTAACTTAAGCTGATTACAACCAGCAGCAGCACATTAAGACTGATCGAAATTGTGCAAATACTGTCAAACTTGAATGGTATTGAAAAGATTTGTCTGTCATTGGACAGATGTGGACAATTTATGACAAGTACGTGTGCTCCGGCACTCCCGACTTCACCGTCTCTCCCGGGTATGTGGTGCGGGAGACCGACCCCTATGATGATGACGACTACGACGTGACAAGCACGTGGACCTACGACGGCAGCGTAGAGCAGTGCCAGGCACTTTTCACGCTCGACTACTGGGACACCCTCCTAAACCCCGAGATCCGTTTGCGCAGCGACAGCTGGTACACGCACGACTGGACCACCGGCACCTGCAAGCTTTATACCGACAACCAGTCCTGCGACCGTCTTCTCTACGACGGCCTGGACTCGAATTGGCATAGCGCCAAGTATTGCAATTTCTGGAGCAAGTAGTGGTCGTAGCTCGGCGCTGTCCTGTTCATTCAGCCTGCTGACGTCGTGGCGCCTTTTCTTCGGCCGTACGATGCAAAGAAGTCGCGCTTGCTGTAATTAGGGTATTCCGCTGAGCAATAATACCCAATTCATGGTATACATATTTTGTAAATACTTGTTGCATGTAAATAAGCGGGCGCCTATCATGTTAGTGATGGATGTTGTTACCGTGAGGAAAGGTTTTTTTGGACCTAGATTTAATTGAATATTCTACATCCGTCGAGAAAAGAGTCGAATCCCTTTCCCGCAACATTTGTGTAGCCCTCAAACGCTTCCGACAAATACTCCTTCGACGGGACATGGAGCGAAATGGAGTGCGTCCAACTTTCGTAACGATTATGGCCTATCATTCTACCATGCGCCATGAACCCAACCCACCTTTGTGTCGTTACTGGCTCTGATCGACCGTCAATCTACCGCATACACCCCACGTGTCGATAGCCGCCGCTGGAAGATATCTTCATTCGCAATTGTTGAACGTGCTTGAATAGGGGTGTTAAAAGATAGTTTGTCCCAAAATTGTTCGAGATTGAATTATATGAGAGACAAAAATGGAAAATTAACATCACCCCCGACTACGTACAACGCCAACGAATGACCCTCGACTAGAAAAATGGAATAGTAGCATCATCCCCGACTACGTACAACGCCAACGACTACCCCTCGACTGCATAAAAGAAAAATTTACATCACCCCCGCCTCGGCATGAAAAAAATGGAAGTCTAGGCTATCTCAAGCACTTAAAGTCTAGTTGCGAATCGTCGCGAGCGAGCCTATAAGCGCGTTTTATTGCCGCACACCAGCGCCATTATTGGGCTTGAGATACGCGAAGCACGCCGGATAGTACAATAATGTCTATGTTTGGGAATCCAAAGCCTGAACCCCTTTTGTGAGTGTCAGCCGGTTCTCCCCAAAAGAAATAGAACCAAATCAGAACTCTACCATGTGCTATCAACTACGTTTTGAATTTTGCATTTTTTTAGAAATGATTGTACCATTGGGTTCATTTCTCAAAAACATTGATTGTACTATCGGCAAGTTGGGGGGGCGCAATGAATGTGGCTTTTGGAATTGTCGACGCACACACACAAATACATCGTAATAATGTTGTGGTAACGCGTGTAGTGTTGTAATATTTTGTGATGAAGAGCGCATGCCCAAGACGGCACACACAATGACACACGCGGAAGAGACATCCCGTCGTGTAATATTTCGAAAATATTGCAAATTCCTTTTTGATTAATTTTTAAATCTGTGGTATCATTTGCCACAAAATTGATAATTATGTGCTTTTCAATCGCATGTTTTATCGGGTCCTTACACAATAAAAAATATTCTGAAAAATGGAAGATGCCACAGTTGACAGAAGCAAGCTTCACCCTCAGTCAATTGGTTTGATCGTGGTTGTATTGATTTTCACAGAAGTGACCCCATAGTGGGCAGAATTACTTTGTATGTGGTATGACGATTTGAATTCAGATTCAATTGATTAAGAACTCGATGACGGCTCATGACTCAAATCTCCCAATGGAGATGGTTGGTCGGACATAAGACGGCGCAATTCAGGTTCCTTAATAATCTTACAATTTGGTGCACACGTATTGCATATGAGCGTATTGCCCCCCATCCAAAAACAATTCTTCCTCAGGACATATATTTATGTTCGGTCACTTGGTTAACTTCCTCCGGCACCGACAGTTCTTCCTCTATCTTTTCACAACATTATCATTATAATCACGCCATCACGGATCTATCATTGAGATAGCCAAACTCGCCATATCTTCAAAGCCGGTATAGATTGTTGGACACGCGGGTTGCATCTGCCTCGATACATTAATGCACCGCTCGCCAACAACACGATTTTACGCACATCTCGAAAAATGATTAACTTCGACCACTATCGCATATCTTCGCTTTTTGCCTGCGAGGACGACGATATCGTATATCATAACGCAAACAACCAACATAAGATAGAGTTGGAAAACCTTGCCTCGATTGAAGAAAAAAATCCGTGTTTGCTAACCACATTTGCCAACGTCAATAAACACGTTCACGGGAGCTAAAATTTGGGCACAGCGAGCAAGGTTGCAATATTTGATAAATATTTGTTTTGTTTGTTCCATTGCCAAAACATCGTCCATCACCTCGTAGGCCTTTCCGAAAGCACAAAAATATGCAAGTAATGGAACGAATTAATTGCTAAATGAGTTCGAAATCGGTGCTGAAGAGGTCTTTGTCGGTGACCGACACATTTCTTTGTTGCACAAATTAATAATAGTTATGAGGGACCTGAGACGATCAACGCCAAGATGGCCCGGCAAAACATTCAATGGGGTGACGAGGGCGAACAGTCGATGGCGCGACGACAGGCGTTTAGCAGGGCTGCATGCATCACAGACTTATAGGAAGGTCTTCTCCGGAGGCCATTCATAGGGTCGAACGCAGTTACACCTATGTTACAATTGAGTTGTCGTTACAATTCATAAATCAATTTACATGAGTTCCAGCCACATCAGGCCAGCAATCCGGGGAACGAAGTCCGTTTGAAAATTTGGCGAGCCCGCTGCTCAGGCCCGTTCGTTCATCAGTTATTCCGAGAAAAACTGATAAAAATATCAGCTCCTTCAACTTTATATACACGCGCGACAATTTGTTACGAACATATGCGTACTATCCGTACATCCAAGGATTATAAAAACCCTTCAAATAACCTACGCTATTCGTAGTGTTTCTGTCCGTGAAATCATGATATCATCTCATGCTTTCTACCCGATCTATCTTTATTTTTTTCTGAGGCGAGTGATAGGTCGCACTCGGTCGCTCATATTAATAGCACTACTAAATGTATGAAGCCGCTCGCTCACTTGGCGGCCAGCGCTCCTGTACGGGAGGGATGAGGGTGCGGGGTCGTTGGGACGGGTGGGCGTTCCAGCTCGACATGGCCCTCCCGCGGCCACTCCTCCCCATCACGCAGTGGACGGAAAGCGACACGCGCGCGACGAGTCGAGCCGGGCACTGTCAGCCCTATCCCGCCTCCGCCGCGCGCGACCACGGCTGCTGCTGCGTCCACCGTCGGCATCCCCACAAAAGCGGAGCCGTAAAACAGCGACGTCTTGCGGTCAGTTAGCCACTCGATGGACAGATGATCGGCGGAAAACAAAGAGCCAGGTGAAGAACCCAGAAGGGCGTGTCGAAGCGAGGTAGCCGTAATTGTTAGCGGTAGTTTTCCGACAAAAAGGCGGTGAGAAGGCTCCGCGGAAACAACAGCAGTGGTTGAAGCGATTCTTTTACTGCTAGCGTCAAGGCCGCTCTTACTGACCGCGAGCCGGCGTTTCTGACCCACGAGGTCCGGAAGGGGGAGCTCTCGCAGGCTGTGCCCCTCCTTGCAGAGCGGACAGAGTAGCGTGGCGCGCTTGTGCGCGCCCGAGCCGCAACACTTGTGACACACGATCACCGGAACTTTGCACTCTTTGCGACTGCAACAGTACTTTCCTTGGTACACGTTGAACGGCGCGCTGCAGAGACAGCACACGCTTCGCACCTCCTCCGCCAATCGCTCTTTCGGCTTCAAGTCTGGAACCTGTGACGCCGGGGAAGCAGGCCATCCAAACCGTGAGAACGTCCAAAAGGTGGGGAGACGATGTCGACAAAATAGAAAATTACGAATACAATAATAATAAACTTCATAAATTAAATAACAGCATACGAGTAGGTTTCTTGCTGGTCGACCGATGCGGCGGTGGACGCGGCGGTGAACGCGTGTGTACTGTATATTGAGAAAACTACTAGAGCGGTCAGGGTAGAACAAGGCTTCAGCGGCTGTGAAATGGCCCGGAGCTCCCAAGGGCGCCCCGGGTGCCTCCTCGTGGGCGCTTACTAGGGCTGAAGCTGTCCCCACGAGTTTGTATCGGTTTGACATCATCCCGCTCGACACCGGCAAATACCAAAACGAAGACAAAAAAGACACTCGCCAATAAACATTAAGCGATAATAAAGCAGGAACGGCGAATTTATACGGATGAACAAAGACAATACAGAGGCGTTAATCTAATCAGTCATTATTAAAGAATACGGTTTATCAAAAACTCGCAAATACAGTAATAATACATAAAAACAATTATTATAATAGTTAGGAATCAATTAATCCGTCGTCATTCCTCTAGCTAATCATCAGAAAAGATGCACCGTTAAAAAGATATTTAATTCACATTCATACTTTGTCGAGCATTTACTTACAGGAAATATTGAGTGGGCGGGGAGACTGGCGCACCTGCTCGCCGCGTAAATCGAAGAGGTAGTTCTTTCCCTGCCAGTAGCCACCCTCGGGGAAGGTCTTCATGTATCGATCAATTCCGCCGCGAACCATGGAGATGCCTTCAACCTGTAAACCCTCCGTCGCTCGTTGCATCTGATGGACTAAGGCGCTCGCGCGTTCGCAGCGAATGCCTCCCGTACAGTACATCATCACGTGCTTTCCCGCCAGCTGCTCCTGCGTTCGAGGCTGTGCCAGCCACTTTGGAAACTCGTGGCTGTTGCGCATCTTGGGGTCCAGAAACTCGGCACCGCCGGGCGGAGGGACGATTCGTCCTATGTCCGTCTCGTAGTAGTTTCGAACGTCTATGACGACAGTGTTCGGCTTTTCCAACATCCGATGGTACTCGTGCGCTTCCACGTGCTTCGCCTTGCTCTGCTTCAACAGCGGTGCCTTATCGCCGCCACCAAGCCCGTAAGCTACCAGCTCCTCCGTCCGCTTTAAAGTCAGGGCCTTGAACGCCTTGTTTGCAGGCACTCCATCAGTGAGCTTAAAGTCGGTCTCCGCAAATACGCGCGCGTCAAACGCGCGCAAACCCTCGCAGTATTGTCGACAGGCCACGGGAGGCCCCGTCAACGTGCAGTTCACGCCCTCCAGCGCAACGCGCCCGCGCCCAGTGATGCCTAGCTCTGCTCCGAGCGTCTCCATATGTGCCAGTGTGCGTTTGAGCTGCGCCTTGCTCCACATCGGCTCTACCTTCAAACAGTACGTATACAAATCCAGTACAAACGACGAGTGAGCAGTCGCAGTCGTATTTAGTCGGATAATAGTGGTCGTCATGGCTCACACAGAATTATAGCCCACAGCAAAACAGAGCAGGCACGGCTCGCGTCAGAAACAACAAATGAAAAAAGAAACTAATAAACAGAAAGCGTCGTAGCGGTGACAGGATTAATGTGAGCTACTGAATGAACACGAGCACAAAGCGCATGAACGGCAAGGCAGCAATACAAAAAAGCAGCTTAGATCCGCCATCAGATGAAACACAGAGCACGAACTCGGACTGGCAGTTATAAGTTTCGATAAACCGAACACCTTAGACGTCCAAGAAAAGTACGAGCGGTCAGGGTAGAACAAAGCTTCAGTGGCTGTGAAATGGCTCGGAGCTCCCAAGGGCGCCCCGGGTGCCTCCTCGTGGGCGCTTACTAGGGCTGAAGCTGTCCCCACGAGTCTGTATCGGTTTGACATCATCCCGCTGGGACACAGTAAAACATTCGCAACGGGCGAACAAACCCTAACCCCTTCAAAGTAAAGTAAAACACTTGCCATCGCCATAGACGACACAGTTTCGCGGTTCCAGACTACGTTCGAAGTACAATTCACGTGAGAGGGGGGTTTATTGGAGGGGCGGCGGCAGGGTGCGCACGTATTGATAAAATAACACCTGTGTGATCCCAACAGTCGAGGCAGGGGCGGGCAAAGGCCTAAACCCCACCGACGCCGCCTGATCTAACACCACCACTTCCGTTTTCGACGGCGGATCCATTGTAAGCCTCGCGACGTGGAGCAACACTAGTGGGTTGCGTGAGTACCACTTGTAAGGGTGCGATTGAGGCTTGAGATCCAAGTGCAGTGGCCGGAGCAAGGGCCGGCCACTCAAGATACGAGACGGCGGCTCGATGGCGGCCGGCGCTTTGGCGGCGCCAGTCATCGTTTTCCCATTAATCCTTATATCCTTTGCAATAGACTCATTTTTCTATCTTATCATTGACATGCTCAGGTAACGGTACCAGTAAATACTACTACGGGTACGACAACTTGGGCAGGTTGTATTATCGGAGCATCCCGTTGGCAACCTGGCGCCGCGCTGCCAAGTACCGGCTCAAAAGTCGGTATCCTTAGTGTAATCGTACACTATTTATGTATCGATTGAGAGAGAGTTGGAGAAAAGGGCGGTATGGTCACATTTTCGTGAGCGACGCAGTCGCGAGCGGAAATGTGTCCATTCCGCTCTTTTTTTCAACTCTCTCTCTCTCCGGTAAACGGCGGAGCCGTTTAACGGAGCCATCACCTCGAGGACTGGGGTAAGCTCCAACCAACCGGTGAGCCGACCGACGTAGTCGGCCGGCTGGTTCTGCTCTCACCCGAGCTTCGAGCGATCACACATCTGTCCTCTCATCGGGTGGTTATGGTCACATTTTAGCTCGACCGAGTTCTGCGGATAGACTCTTCCGGGGCGGCGAAGCCGCGCGACGAAGTCGGGAGTCGAAGACTCACGACGAGGAGCAGTTCGACGGCGCAGCCGTCGGACACCCGGCTAGTGTCGAGCTCTCAATTTTGCTCGACCGAGTTCTGCGGATAGACTCTTCCGGGGCGGCGAAGCCGCGCGACGAAGTCGAGAGTCGAAGACTCGCGACGAGGAGCAAGTTCGACGGCGCAGCCGTCGGACGCCCGGCTAGTGTCGAGCTCTCAATTTTGCTCCACCGAGTTCTGCGGATAGACTCTTCCGGGGCGGCGAAGCCGCGCGACGAAGTCGAGAGTCGAAGACTCGCGACGAGGAGCAAGTTCGACGGCGCAGCCGTCGGACGCCCGGCTAGTGTCGAGCTCTCAATTTTGCTCGATATGGGTAGGGCCAGCCGTTATGGTCACATTTTTGCTCAACATGGGTAGGGCCAGCCGTTATGGTCACATTTTTGCTCGATATGGGTAGGGCCAGCCGTTATGGTCACATTTTTGCTCGATATGGGTAGGGCCGGCCGTTATGGTCACATTTTTGCTCGACAAGGGTAGGGCCAGCCGTTATGGTCACATTTTTGCTCGACATGGGTAGGGCCGGCCGTTATGGTCACATTTTTTAGCATGGCTAGTCGGCATGGTTTGTCGCGTGATAAACCGCCGTTACCTCTTCCCTGGTCAGCGGGCGGTTGTCAATTGTAACTTTCGTCGCGTATCCATTCCACCATCTAGGAGTCCAGGGGCTGGGACCGGTTCTCCCGTCGTTGTTCACGCCAATGAACATCCTGTTAGATGCCATGGACGAAATGTTCCACTCACCAAGATATGTTGTTTCGAGAGCCAACCCGTTAATGATTGTGTGCAACGTCCAGTGGTGACCGTCTACCGACAGGCTTAAGAAATGCCACGTGTTTTCCGTAAGGTTTAATGCGAGTTCGGTTAAGTCATAGGAATTTAGCGCTCTATTCGCAATATGTGTTATCCCTATATTATCTTGCCAAAACACTAGAAATCGCATCTCTTGGGATATGTCGACTAGCGGTTTTATCCAAAACGTCACCGACCATGTTCCCGACCGGACGAACTCGCCGTAGTCCACTCCCGCTTCACCGATATCAGCGAATCTCGCGTAGGAACTTGAACCGTTGAATTTGATCGTATCGCCCTCGGCGACTATGTTGTTTCCGTGCTCCACTAATTTCGTGTCGAGGTAATGGCGGATATGCACGTCTCCGACCGGCTGCGGCCCCGCCGTGTTGCCGCGGGCATCAATGAGCTCCACCCAAAAGTAGTTGGTCCCGGGGTCCAGCCCGCTCACCGTGGTAACGCCATCCAAGTACCGTTTGACGCCAGTGGCGTGGTTTTTCGTCGACGAGTTGAGAACCGCCGCGGTGACGTTGGTATACTCCGCCGGAACTTCGTCGACGGTGTTTCGGTAAAGCCGTACCTCGGTGACGCCACTCATTTTGGATTAGAGTAAGATTTTTCAATGCACCCGGGGATACTCGGAGCGTTCTCTTCTAGCCGGCTCATCACATTGCTCGTGTGCCTTATAAAGTCGCCCTCAGACATGTATTCGGCATTATTCAGGAGGCGGAGCGTACATTCCGTGTTGATATCACGAACGACCTCGCCGAACCGTGACGAATAATCGTTGTGGCGCTCAGCCTTGTTCGGCCATTCGAGCCCACGATTCACCGCCGCCACGGACCCGCTGAGAAGTGAAAGACATCCGCTCACGATAGCGGGAACCCCGGTGGTAGCCGAAGGCTGCCCGATCCCGTACGTGAGGTTCAAGCATCCCACACCGAGACTCAAAGCGACGGTGGTGAACAAGGCCATGTCCGCACGTCCTTTGAAGAACGAATAGGAATCCTCATGCAAGCGCTTGAGTTTTTTCGCCTGTGCGCGCCACTTCTCAAGCAAGGGATTTTCGATCTGAACGGCGGCCTCGCTTTCACTCATTTTGTTTTGACCTGAGAAAAAGGGTGCCGGGTCTAATGTCAAGTCCTCCCACATCAATCAAGGTAAGCATCCGCGGCTCCTCTACCGTGTTTCCGATGCTATTTTGCCGGATGCTCGTGGTAAACCCAAGTAGGTAGTTCCACGGTGGGAGATAGGTGGCTACGTCCGGTCGGTTAGTATCCGACAGCCGCAGGTTTGTTTGGACAAGTGGCATTGTGTGTTACTACGTGTCGAAGAAAGAAAGCGTGATGGTGACACTGAAGGCGTCGGCGGGGTTGACCTCTATCGAGCTCTCCACCATTTCCGGGGCTGAATCGTCCTCATCAACGTCGAGGATGCCGCCGGTTTCAGATTGTGGCTCGAAGATTTCCACAAAGCCCTCGTGCAGACCCGGGCGCAAAACACTTCCATGGAACTTCGCTGTCCCTAGCGTATGCCGGAATGTCATGCTTCTTCGTCAAGTATTTGATAAAAGGTAAGACAAATTACGTACGCCGTGGACTCGCCATTGCCAAGCTCAATAAATTGCGTCGCAGTCCGCAGTTGAAGGTCGATCTCACCCACGTTATCTAGCGGCCGCCGGATCGGAATCCCCACAGTGTCCTCGTTAACACCTTTCAGAGTGAGCTTCTGGCCCACGTAGCTCAGTGCGTCTTGCGCGCGTGATCCCGGGAGAAATCCGAGGACACTCAGCCCTTGGTACGGGTCGTCGACAAAGGTCCTGCTAGTGATTGCGAGCCCGTACGCTTGCGCGCCGTAGAGATGGATCAACGAGCAATGCGAGACCGCGACCTGCCACCTTGTACCGTCGTTGCGATCAGTCCGAAACGTGCGGAAGTCAACGGGGACCCTTTCGTTTGGTCCGCGGACATTCATCCACACGTGAAAGAAGGGCGGATAAATGCTACGCTCGGGCTTTTCAATCCAGAAGACCAAACTGAAGCTATAATCATTTACGAAAGTAGGCGACCACGGGATAACACTAGTTCTGAGCTTCGTCGGGCCCTGTAGGAGGTAGAAAGACATATCCCCGCGTACTAGCCGCGAGCCGTCGCATATCCCAGCGCACGTGTTGCTTTGGACGTACGACGAATCCGCCATTTCGCCAAATACGTTGCCACCGCGCCAAGACTGAAGAAGAGCAAGGATTGAGTCGTTGTTTGCGGGATCCCAGCTCTTGTAGGAATTCGACTGTCGGATCGACGGAGAGCACAGCATGATCGAAAGGGGGTCGGGCTCCACACCTGTGAAGCCGGTGATCGGTGTACACCACTCGAGCGCGAAGCGAACATGGGGTTTACCTTGGAAGCCGCTGCCGTTCTGGAAGGCTGGCGTGCGAACACTGAAGGCGTGTTTCTCCCCACTCACGCGCTCTTGGGTGCTAACGACTATTCTACGCGCGACCATTTGTTGTAATCAGTAGAAAACATTCACAAGCCCATCCGCTCCGACCACGATAAAGCCATCGTAGTGGGAAAACACGTCGACCGTTACGCTTGCGTCAAGTGCGGAATCGAAGTTCACTGTGAGATGCGACACCGACGTTGAAACATCAATACCATTCTGCGAGAACATGGACTTGTGGCTCTGGGACTCAAGGTCGGTGGCGATGAGGTACTTCCCTTCGTCGAGGCCCCAGGTTCCATCCGTCACAATCCCCATATGCTCGAGTGATCCGTACGCATGGAACGCCTTCTGAGTTTCAGCCCACGCCTCCGCGTCAGAATCGACGGGCTTTGATGGGGTTAATACGCCGTTGATGGTGTACTGATAACGGCCCGTGTTACCCACAACATTCTTGCGCTCGGAGACGTATTTGATGCTGCTATAGTCGGTTGCGTCCTTCCGGAACAGTGCTATCAGCGTTTTCAACGACTTATACGGTGAAGAAAATGCCATCGACATCGAGCTGCTTCCATTTGGGGCGATCCACCGGTGCTGAGAGAAAGTGGAATACGGAATGACGATCCCACCGCTATTGGCCTCAACCAAGGCACGATCGACGGTGGGATCCAGGTGGATCATCTCGGCGACATACTCCACGTCTTTGAGCATCCAAGGCCTATTCCCCTCCTGCACATTATCCAAATCCCCCAAGGTGAGCTCGAGGGTCAGATGGGTGCGGGCCATCGCCCCAACAGGCAAAAATTTCTGCTGGTTCGTACCTATGATAGCACTCATCAAGGGGATGCAGAAGATCCTGCTGTCTGTAGCATCTACTTCCCTACTAAAACCCTCGGAGATCGTTCCGGTTGTTTCCATCTGGATTTTGTCCCCGGTGACGTCGAATAAGGCGTGGACAAGGGCGTTGTACTCTTCAATATTCTCTAGCACACCGCCGCCGGCACCCCCAGAAGCGGACACCTTCAAGGACCTGATGATTGCGTGCGCGGAGTAATCGAACTTGAATGATGCCATTTCGCTTGCTGCATCCAAGTTTTGAAGCTTAAATTTCAGGTAGCTCTGTCGCGAATTCAAGTATTCCCCGCGGTTCCCCGTGGGAAGTACAAAACGGATCGTGTTTCCCGGTAGGAAGCCGCTGGATCCGTTCTCGGGGTAGATGTGGACCCGAGACTTCGTGGCAGGCGCCGCCACGGGCTTGTTACCGTACACGAACGAATCACTGAGCGAGCTTCGCACTTCGGCCATGGTGTTCTTTTATAGTATCGTTACAGAAAATATTTTCGTTAGCCTCTTTCAAGTTTTGATCCTGGTCCTCTCATCTGGCCGTACGCGGATCTGACAGCCGCAGCGTGACCCTTCATACTATTTAGATCTGGCGCTTTTCCATCAAGAACCCCCTCCACGCCCCCCGCAATACCGCCGATCCCGCGGGCAATGGCGCCGGCCGACGCGATACCAGCACCGAGCACGGGGTTGAAGGCGGCAACAGGCGCAGCTGCGGAGAGCATCCATCCGCCGAGCTTGTTTCCAACCATCCGAACCCCGTGGGCGACCTTCTGGCCGATGTTTCGAAGGCTGTGGAGCTTTTGACCGATGTATCGCCCGAGTCCCATGGTTGTGCGTGTTTGCTATAAGACCAGATTTTATGTTCTGACCGCCCTTTTATTTAGGTGCTTTGCCCTTCCTCACGGCTAGCTGTTTTTTAATATATGCCGCCTTTTCCTCCTTTCCCCTCCTCTTTTTTCCTGCCGGAAATTCTATTCCCAACCGCTCTGCAAGCTCGTCCATTACTCTTGGTTCAAACATATGAGGATTATTAAGAATATAAGAATCATCAAGTCCAGTTTGTTCCCGGTCTTCGAAAGATCTAACAAGCTGTTTGACACCCGATGTTGACGGCCGTTCGGAGTCCGGGGTAAATGACCTCGGGTTCGCCGCTTCCATCATTGGTTTTTCCGGCACAGGCACGGCCTGGGGCATCTGCCTCACGGATTGGGCGATGGGTGACGCGGCGTACTTAAAGTGATCATGCGGTCGCATGATTGAACTCGCCGCTGGCTGCTGTAAAATCGTCGGTGCCGGGGTGTTGTTCCCCATTGTCCAACCACGCGTAAAGGGTAAGGGCTCTGGTTGATTGCCCGGCGCGGATTCACCAGTTGTTACTGTTTGCACCACGTTTACCCGCTCATTTTGATTACGCATAACACGGGTTATGGGTTTCGGTTTTTTAGCGGCCGCCGATTTCTTGGGCTTAGTAGTCTTGGTCTTTCGTCGCGGCATTGCTTATACCTATACGATCGAAATTCTTGTACAGCTCACCGGTGCCTATATCGGCATACATGAAGGCAAATGGCCGGTCGAAGACAAACCTCATGACCTCGTCCGCTTCATCCCGCGGAAGCGTGATCAGCTCCTCGAATATCGCTGTGGTTTCCTTCTTGTTCCGGGGCTTGTACATCAAAAAGTGGCTGAGCGTCTTGCGTATGCCAAGCGGCATCGAGTTGTAAGACTGAACAAGGATGATGATGGACAGTCGGTAATGGCGGCGATTGAATATCAGCTCGCGCAGAATGTGCTGAATCTCATTATCTTTCAAGGAAGCGGTCACGTCATCGAGGACCAACAAGGTATTCTTCTCTTTCTCCGCCGATTGCTTCACCGCCTCGCGGATCCCGTCAAGCGTGCCCCAATCCAAATCGTCGTACATTCTATCGTGGTTCTTGAAAATGTTACGCTTCAAACTCAACACGCTGTGTGGTGGCATAACGACGTGGACGTGGTGAAAGGCCTTGCGGTAAGCTTGCTTGGAGGATAGTAGGTTCACGAGCATCGACGTTTTACCCGTGCCCGCGGAACCGATAATTGCCATAAAAAATGGTCTGTCGGGCAGCGGCGACACGATTTGTTCGTGTATCTTTTTGTCACACAAGAACGCCGGGGGTTTCACTGTGAATGCTGACCTTTTTTCGATGGTGAACCGCATTTTACGTTCTTCCTTTTATAGTATCTTCGGATTTCTTTTGGAGCCACCCCCCATGTTACTGCCTCCAACACTTGGTATTGCTCGTCGGTGAACCCGAACCCGTCGTAGTTTTCCTTCCACCATGCCGCCGTCCCATAGTTTGAGCTCCGAGCAATCAAATGAGGATCTATCGGTACAGCCGTACACGCGCCCACGGATGAGACCGCTTCACCACGATCAACCTCATCACCGATGGTCTCGAGTAAAGAAGAAGTAGACGAAGTAGACGCCATGGTTCTATTTATTTTATATTGTCTAGTTTAGAAAAGAAATGGCATGGGACGGAGCGATCTCGAGCGCGGCGACGGCAGTGACGGAGACGGTGAACAAGACACCGTTCCTGAGGTACTTGGCGATACTGGGGGGAGCGATGTGGCTAGTGGAGAGATTTCGGCCGGCGAAAAAGAACCAACCGGCCTTGACCCGAAGCCCAAAACTAAACGAGTAGCAAGCGAGAAGATGAAGGCAGCTCTTTTGCGCGCCAGGACGGCAAAGGCTGAAAAGCGCCGGTCGAGGGCCAAGCAACCAACAATCCAGCCCCAGCCCCAGTTTTTCTTTGATATCGTTTAAAGATGCTCCAGCAACTGTACTTGGACACGGCGTATGCTGACGCGACGCTCGATGATGGAACCCACATATTCTCACTACTAGATCCCCTGACCGTCCCCCAGGGTTTCACCATGCAGGTTCGGCTGCTGAACGCGTGGCTCCCGCACACATATTATAGCATCTTCGAGGGGAATGACACGCTGGTTCTTAAATACGACGACGGCGGTGAAATTTCGGGAGAGCCGGTCATCATAAAAATTCCCCGCGGGAATAGGTCAGTCGACGATATCGTCGCATTCCTAAACAATGGGCGTCTCGATGAGTACGTGGCGAGTTACGATGAGAACACGAATAAGCTGTCGCTACTTGCAACGGAATTCGCGGATCATCATGTTGTGATCGGGGAAGGTACCACGTGCACTCGGCTACTAGGCTTGAATGTTGGTGACTCCGCCAAAATCGTCGACGGAGAGTTGCTGCTCACCGCTAGTCGTATCGTGGACTTGACGCGCACCAGCTCGGTGTTTGTGCATAGCAACCTCCTAACTCAAAACCGCGACCCCCGGACAAGGCGCGTGGGCGATATCCTGGCGAAGATCCCCAGCTCTGCCCAGTTCAATGAAATTGACCACTACAGCTCCGACGCGTTCGTGGACGTGGCCAACCGCTACCTAAGTTACGTGAGCATTCGTATGAGTGATGATGACGGGAGGACGCTAAACCTCAACGGCGGGCGTTTCACGGCCACGCTAAAAATAGCTTTTGCTAAGATTAACAATGAACCACTCACGGCAAGTATCGGCGCCGCTGCAGCTGAACGGCCGCCGGGCGGTGGAGGTGGACCTATCCCAAATAGAATCCATGTACCGCGAGCTAGCAGCCCGGGTGACGCTGGAGGAGACGGAAAATGACAGACAGGACACGGACATTGAGGGAGTCACGACAGACCTGACGGCGCTCACTGATACGGTAGCTGCGTTTTCTAATGAGTTCAGCGCGGCAAACATTCGCACAGACAACATAACCGCTATTGGTTTTGACACCGACATCTCAGTCGGCGCCTCGCTCTTGCCGACGACGGTTCCGGTGGTGGGACCGATTCATTCACTCGGCAGCGAATCCCACGAGTGGAAGACTGTATTCGCCGAAGAGGTTATGCTTGCTGGCGCTAGCTTGAGCAACACCTTGGTGAGCCTAAGCAACACCTTGGGAGAAATGAGGGAGGAAATAGGCGCTGGATCGAATCTCGTTGTCATATCCTAGCCATTTAGCTAAGTGCTAGTATCTGACATTATTTATTTCCTCTAAATAGTACCTGTATCTTAGCGATATTCAGTGACTCTTTTATTGTCATCACGGCAGTACAACTGTATCGCCGTATTTTCCCTCGACAGTACAGAGTTACTAGCAGTATCTCTTCTAGATAGTTCTTTTCTAGATAGTTCTAAGAGCTTGTGCGATAAGATTAGATAGACGGTACAGATAATCTCAGATAATCTGTATCACCAATAATAGTTTGGTTTAGTTAGCAGACAGCACAAGCTACAGGTTCTAAGGCTGTTTCTAGAACACCTGAGGTGTGGATATTTAAGACGGGGACTTACTGGTAGAGGTGAGAGACCGGTACAGAATAGAATCACGCCACACCCAGATTGTAAGAAACCCTGTTCCTAAGACAATCTTACTAATTCTCTCTACGCTGTATAATTAGATCCAGAGATTAGGTTCTACTATTAGTCTAAGGTTGCCATCTTAGCCTAACCAAAGTAGCACCTCACACTCGTGCAGCACCTGAAAATCGAGGGAGACGGGCTGATCGGCGTCGACCACAACAAACGCGACTTCGGGGCGCTGGACTACCCGTGGTGGACAATCTACACCACCGACATCACCGTGAACGACAGCATCAATGCCAACATGCTCAAGTCCTCACGCTCTGATACAGATGACATCACGGTGTACGCCAATCTCGTGCCAAATGACACGGACACCGGTGGGAACACGATTGGGACGTATACAAAGCCGTGGCAAACCGGGCACTTCCACGACGTATATGCTGAGAACCTATTCGCCCAAAACTCGGAAGGTTTCTCTCGCCGGGCACTTCTCGACGGGGATCAAAACGTGTCCAACGACATTATACCGCAGGCTGATAAAAAAGTTGATTTCGGATCACAAACCAGGCCTTTTAGCAGGGCATTCTTCGAGGAGTTGATAGGGCAAGATGCCACGGGGACGCCGAGGAGGGCATTGCTAGAAGGAGGTGACTACGCGACGGCCAATCATTCGCACGACGACTACGCCGCTGCTGCACACACGCACGACGACTACGCCGCTGTTGCACACACGCACGATGACTACGCCCCGGTTGAACACACGCACAGTGAGTATGCCTTGACTACGCATACGCACACTGGGTTCGCCCCGACCAACCACTCACACGACGACTACGCCACAACCGGACACACGCACGATGACTACGCCTTGACTACGCACACGCACGATGACGCCTACGCTCCTATTGCACACACGCACGATGACTACGCCTTGATTACGCATACGCACGACGACGCCTACGCTCCTATTGCACACACGCACGATGACTACGCCCCGGTTGAACACGCACACGATGACGCCTACGCTCCTATTGCACACACGCACGATGACTACGCCTTGATTACGCATACGCACGACGACGCCTACGCTCCTATTGCACACACGCACGATGACTACGCTCCTATTGCACACACGCACGATGACTACGCCCCGGTTGAACACGCGCACGATGACGCCTACGCTCCTATTGCACACACGCACGATGACTACGCCACTACCGGGCACACGCACGATGACTACGCCACTACCGGGCACACGCACGACGACTACGCCTTGACTACGCACACGCACGATGACTACGCCCCGGTTGAACACGCGCACGATGACGCCTACGCTCCTATTGCACACACGCACGATGACTACGCCACTACCGGGCACACGCACGATGACTACGCCACTACCGGGCACACGCACGACGACTACGCCTTGACTACGCATACGCACGACGACTACGCCCCGGTTGAACACGCGCACGATGACGCCTACGCTCCTATTGCACACACGCACGCATGGAATACCATCACGGGCAAGCCAACATTCTTTAGTGGCTCGTACAACGACTTGACAGACAGGCCTGACATCGAGGAAATTGTTGAGGTCCAACTCCTGGCTGCTGGAAATGATTATGCACTTGAAAATCATACACACAACGAGTACGCCCCGACCAACCACACACACAGTGAGTACGCCACTGTCACACACACACACAACGAGTACGCCTCGACCAACCACACGCACGACGACTACGCCTTGACTACGCACACGCACGACGACGCCTACGCTCCTATTGAACACGCGCACGATGACTATGCCTTGACTACGCATACGCACACTGGGTTCGCCCCGACCAACCACACGCACGACGACTCCTACGCTCCTATTTCACACACGCACGATGACTACGCCCCGACCAACCACTCGCACAGTGAGTACGCCTTGACTACGCATACGCACACTGGGTTCGCCCCGACCAATCACTCGCATAACGAGTACGCCCCTATAAGTCACACGCACACTGGGTTCGCCCCGACCAACCACTCGCACAGTGAGTACGCCCTGACTACGCATACGCACACTGGGTTCGCCCCGATAAGTCACACGCACGCATGGAATACCATCACGGGCAAGCCCACTTTTTTCAGCGGCTCCTACAACGATCTCACCGATAAGCCAGGGCCTGCGACGTGGCTGGACCTTCAGGGCCGGCCGAATTGGACAAACTACTTCTCGCTCGGTGGCACCACGGACACCGTGACAATCGGCTCCAACAACTTCAAGAGCGGCGACTTCGCCCCAAACGGCCAAGGCGTGTATGACCTCGGTGACCCATACGCCCGGTGGCGGCGCTTTTACGTGGAGGAGATATTCGCCGACAAGGGAATCGACGCTGGCAACAATCACATCACGAACGTCGCACCACCGGTAGGTTACTACGATGCTGCAACGAAAGGGTACGTTGACGAAGCCGTACCAACGTGGTTGGCCAAGATTTCGTACGATGACATCGGACAATACATGGATCCAGTACATACCTCTAATTATGACATCGTATTGCATGACTCATTAACACCGGTGTCGAACTCGACGTACAATCTGGGCCAGGACCTTAGACGATTCTTGTTTGGCTACTTCCAGCGCGTGCGCCTGGGGGAAAACGATCCGTACTACGACGACGAGGCTATCACATATGAATTCCTTCGGTCCTACGTCACGGAAAACGCACAGGGTGCATCGTCATGGAGCGGGATAAGTGATAAACCGGCGTGGGTCGACAAGATATCATATGACAATAATGTTGACCCGGAAAACCCATCCAATTATGACATAGTTGTGAGCGACTCGATCATTCCTGACGGTCTTTATAGCATTGGACGTGAGAACCGGCGATTTGTTTACGGATATTTTCAGCGGGTGCGGGTTTCTGAATCACCGTACGACGACGATGAGGCAGTACCGTTACAATTCATGCGCGATTACGTCGCAGCGAATGCGATGTGGTCGGATTGGAGCGACATCAGAGGGAGGCCGACATGGACGGACCGGTTCAGTGGCGACACAACGGTGAGCGTGGGAAGTAATTTAGTTCCGAACGCCTCCCAACTCGATATAGGAAGTGTGTCCTTGCCGTGGAGGCACATTTATTCCTCATATCTGACTGTATATAGCTTTGCTTACTTCAGTGGATCGCGTATCCAAGGGGTAGGCGCCCCGACAAGTGATACCGATGCTGCCACAAAGAAATACGTGGATGACGCCGAAACGGACACGAGATCGTACGTGGACGCCCAGAAACAGGACATGTTGAGTCAAATTGACACGTTATCAACACAAGCGGGCCATATAATCAGCATCCTAGCGGCCGAGATGAGTGAAGAGGAGATTCCGTTCAGAGTCATATACAGCGAGGACAATAATTCAAAAATGCTGACGGTTGGTCAGGCGAGGGCCTTGCATTTTATATTTCCAGCCTCGCTCCAGAATCACACCGACCTTATTACTGAAGTAAAACTAACATTTTCATGTCGAAAATCGACAGGCTTTATGTTTCTCAGGGGTCGAAGCACAACAAGCCTAAGTTGGGATATGACCGGCACTGATCTATTGGTACAGGAATCGTTTCCCGCATTTGGTCTGTCTACCGGCTCGTTGGATGAGATACTGAACGTCAAAGTTACACTACGCGTCACAATAGCTTCTAATGTGTTTACTGTGGCTTCTACCACTGTGAAGGTGCGTGACCGGCTCGAGCAAGATTTCACAATGTTTTTGTAACTACTAGTTTTGTCATGCCGGCATGACATTTTATGTACATTAAACCTAAATGCAGGCCACGCAAAATAATATCCGTTTGGCGCGGATCCGTGGACGGATCGAGGCCGCCGAGGACCCAGTACGGGTATTCGTAGAGGAGTACGACCAAGGAGATGCCGACACCCAAGATGCTTTGCGAACCGTGTGGGAGGCCTAATTCGCCAACCGCGCGGAGGACCCCGGCATGGCGGACCGACGCTTCGATCAATATTTATCACTTGGTCGACGATCGCTGCCACGTAGAACCAACCGGGCAATACGAGAGTCTCACGAGCTAGCCTCCGGCGCGGAAACCCAAATTCAGTTTCTCCTCAAAAAGCCAGCCAATGCAAGGCTGCCCGAATGGCTGTGGGTCACCGTGTACAAAGTTCGAGTCGACATGCTCACACAAGCAGCCCACGATCTTGTCACAACCAACCCAACCGTCGCCCTCCTAGTCCCGATGGTTTACATTGGACACCGCCGTGACTCAGCGAACGTTCGAAATAATGTTAGGGTATCCGACGGTGCGCGGCGCGCAAGAAGTGCTAACGGGCTTATTGAGTTAGTACGTTTGATGCTCGGCGCTGGCCTGCGCCACGGCATAGATTTCCGGTTCGACGAGTTTTATACAGAAGAGGTATTGGGACGAGTGGATCATGGTCACGGCCTTGAAGCATCAAACGCCATCGACGCGAGTGTGCGGGAGGATTTGGTCCGCCTCAACGTGATAAAGGACTTCATTTCAGGTGCTGGACCTCGACCATTCAACGCTAAAATCGACAACTCTTTGCTTGGCGTGACCAACATATCGGGACTGTTGGGTGCTCACAACAAGCCCGTGGTGCAGTTGAACGTTCCGGCGCTCATGGAAAAGTTGGCTGAAGCTCGGAAAGTGTTGAACCGGAAACGTGCTGAATATCTCCGTAAGTTCATCAAAGATGAGCGGGGGCGCCGCGTGCTTCCAAAGCCCGGCGTGACTAAGGATGGTCTCGGTCAACTCAAGACCGCAGAGCTTACTCAAGCCCGAAGAGCAGCACGCCTACGCGCCATGAACGCCGACGCAGCTGTTTAGGTAGTGACCATGGGCCCGTGTGGTCACTCCGTCGCTGCATATGTACCTCTTATCGTCGTACCCGCTCAAGGCGTTCTTTGTCGCGGACACCGTGCATATCCGATGGTTCCGCGACTGGATCATCGTCTGCTTCACCGTGCACGCTTTGCCGCCGAGCGCCTCCTTGTACTGCTGGAGCTTGAGCTCGCGCTTGGCGACCGCTTTCTTAATACCCTTAGCCGTGCGCTTGGTTGTGTTCCCCACCGTGAAGCAGTACATCTTCGACTTGAGGCCAACAAACTCTTTGATTGGGAAGCTGTTCGTTTCATCCTTGAACTTGCCAGCAACCTTTTTGTTAACTTTTGAGTACAATGGGTGCTCCTCGGGGTAGTCGCTGGTGTCGAAGTGGCTCGCCATCTGACCCATGTCGGTGTACACGTCCGGGGTTTCGATGTGGTAGCACAGGGAGTCGGTGTCGGTGAAGAGGAGCTTGGCCTTATCACCGTATTTTTCACGAATCACGTCGTAGTGAAAGCGGAACATGAGCAGCTTAGACAAGTCCAGGATACTGGCCCCCATAAAAATTGGCTTGTTAAGCATCACATCATCCTTGATCCGAGACACCCCGGCTATGTTGCCAATAACGGTGCACCTCTCGAATCGTGGGTCGGCCACACGCTTTTTCAGCTTGTCGTCGTTGGTGAAGAACTCGTAGCACGTCTCGGCGCGGACGTTCTGCATGGTTTTTCCGAAAACACTGTTGTTGCAGAGTTTGAAAAAATCCTTCTCGAAGGCGTTTTTCGCTTGCGCCCTCAGGCTGGTGTTTTTCTCGATCCACGGCTTGAGCGTTTGGGCTTGCGCGTACGTCATGGCGCGGTGCAACTTGGTGACCCGTAAACCCTTGCTGACATAGTACTGAAGTAGGCGAGCGTCGCACACGTAATTCAGGTGCGGGCGGAAGTGACCGGCGAGCTTCTCGCATGAAGTGGACGCGTCCCCAGTCAGCTTTTGTGCGTGCTCGCTCGCGTCGTCGTGCCCTAGTGTAACCCGCTCGGGTGCAAGCGGAAGGTCGTTGTGGTTGTCGTGGAGCTCCTGCGGGTATTCAATATCAACCTCCACCGAGCAGCCCTTGTTGGTGTCCCATTGTCCTTCTAGAACCTGCTCCAGCGTTATGTTGCTCCACTTGAAGTCGCCGCAGGGGAGGTACTGCATCATGGCCCAGCCGTAGAGGTTGTTGGCGTCGAGGTACATTATGCTGCTATTTGGCTTTCTGGAATCATAGCCCTCAATTTTCGGGTTGTTAGCCTTCGCGTATCGGTGCGAAACCACAGACACACCACCACGAATTCCACGCTCGAAGAATGTGTACTTGTCGGGGTCCGTGTGGATCAGCTCGACCTTGATGTTTTTCTTCGCGGCTTCGATAACAGCACCGTCGATGCACATACCGGGAAGGGTGATGTAGTGCGCCGGGTCGAGCCCATACTGGTGCATGCACAAGTCGCGGAATGCCTCGAACACGTCAGCCAAGAGCAGCACGTCGGCCTCCAAGTACAAGTCGTGATAGTCGCAGAAAGTTGTGCAGCCGAAACGCTCCCACACCCACTTAGCTTGGGCGTATTCTTCATCCGAGCACTGCTCACCTGACAGGTCATTAAAAAACTCCTCTTGGGACGGCAGCACGGTGTGATCCAGCTTAGCCACCGAGTCGAACCACTTGTAGGGAAACACGCCCTTGCGGGTCACACGAATGAGCTCGTCCTCACTCAGTCCTTTCTGGCTGAAGGCCTTGTAAAAGCGCGGTGCATTCTTCGGATCGTCCCCAATCAGGTTGTTGGATAGTGTACCCAGCCCCGAGTTCAGGAACGAGATGCTGTCGAGGAACCTATAGCCGCGGAAGTTCACCATCTTGTACTTCTCGCTGTTGTCCGGAATCACCGAAAGCTTCACGTTCTCGATGTCTTCCAGGCGGGAAATGGCTTGGATGATGAAGTGGTTGTCGTAGCCCTTGCCGTTGTGGAAAAATACCGGAATCTCCACCTTGCGAATCCCCATGCGGAGGTTGCAGTCAGCGTGGGCGGCGCCAATGTAGTCCCCGGTCTTGTGGTCGTGGTGGCGGACCTTGAGCTTATTCCTGCATGTCCCAAACCTCTTCTTGCACTCACAACAAACGTCGGCCTCGGCGTGGGCTTTCTCGTCCTTCGGGGTCATCTTCATCGGAATGTTCTTCGTGAACTCCTTGGACAGCTCTGGCCGGAGCTCGTACAACTCCCGAACAAACTGGTCGGCGGCATCGTCGCCGGTGCACTGGAACGTGAAGCTGTCGAACCCGGACACTTTTGACTCCACACGGGCTCGGATAGACACACAACGGTGCTCGGAGCTGCGCTCGGTCTTCCCGCTGGGAGTCACTTCGTGAATCTCGTGGTTGATGGCCTCGGAGTCGGCGTAGATCACAATGGGAATCTGAGTCTTCTTGTGCTCGGCCTTGAAGCTCAGGGTGGGGGCTTTCCCGTTCTTGTCGGGCTTTGGCACCGATACTCGCATGGGTTTGAACGCCGCACAGTGGGTCATATGGTCCTCTCGCTTGTCCTTACTCTTGAACCCATGCAAGCACCTGGGGCAGTAGTGGCGCTGGTCCTTGTTCCCGGAATTCAGCATACGATCGAGGCTAGAAATGAGAACCCAATGCTCTTTGTAGAAGAGGAGGTTGATGGTCTTATTTGTCTTCGTGTTGTCGTCAAACATGACTTTGGAGAGGGACAAGGGGTGAACCTTACGATTTTCATCGTCGAGGCTGAAGCATGATATGGCCACGCCCGGGTTGTTGCTCTCGAAGCGGCGCACATCTTTCAAGCTAGCCGGAAACGACACACCGGTCCAGTCGAACCCCCCGTACAACTTGTCTTGGTTCTTCTTCGAGATGTAGTAGTCAACCCTGGAGGCGTTGTTCTTTGGTGGATTGGTGGCTGCCGCAATGCAGTACTTGAAGCAATTGTCATCTGTATTGCGGATATTTAGCAGGCCGCATGTTGAGCTGTTGAAAGGCGCTGGAAGCTCAACGTGAGCACGCCCGGTCCGAGTTTTGTAACCGTTGGAAGAAACCGAGGCTCCTGTCACACCTTCCGAACCCATTTCAAACCGTGAGCCTTCACCGATACCGTATTTTTCGGTATTTTCTATGAAATCCATGACTTCTTCAATCAATCCTTTCAACTGTTCCGAACTTATGACGTTGAAGCTCTTGTTTTTAAACGCCTCTCTTGAAATTTCAGATATTTCCCCATTTTCATTCACCTCTGTTTTTTTTAAATCCGCTCTAAGAGACAGCCACATTTTAAATGACCCCCCCTCCCCTGCTTTCTGGTGCTCAGCGAATTGTCGGTATATTTCAGCCCTCAATCCGTTTTTAACAGAGTCGGTACCCTCCCCCTTGATATAGGAGCTGCGGACGCTAGGAAATTTCGCAGGAGTCACACGACGAACTGACGTCGGCCTAGCATTCATCCTTCTCACCTCGCGGATACGCTCGCGAACCGCGGCAATTTTCCTCGTCCCCACCGCCACCCGCTTGCGATTGTCACGCTCCACAGGTGTGAACACGGGGCGCGCTTGTGTTTCCTCGACGTCGGTGGACACAATATCACCCAGTGGCCCGCGAAATAACGCATTGCGGCGCATAATTTCCCGACGCCTTGCAACCCTTTGCTCGGGTGTGAGACGGGCACGAGATACGCGACCGGAGGGTGTCAACGTTGCATTTTCACGTCTTGCTTGAGCCTCGGCCCTACGCCTCTCGTTTGCGGCGCGGAGAGCCGGTGGGTAGCGGTTGGGAATACGAAGCTGTGGTACTTGGCTCACAGCATTATTCATCGCGGTCTGGTACACGCTGCGGTAGTAGGCCTCGGTCGGGAGCTCGGACACAGAGGGGACGCGGATTGACATCTCGGTCGGTTGATTGAAGAGGATATAATATACCCCCAGATTTTATTTTCATCTGTCGAACGAGTGCGTTTAAACGCACCAAGCCCCCGGATCCTGAATTAATTGAAATCTTGTCGACTACCTGTACATTATTCTTCATTGGCTACTGGCGCCTGAATTATTTCAGATTTCCTCGGCCTACCACGTGTCGGGCGTACGGATCGACCTGTAGCCTCAATTTTACGGCGGTAGTATTCTTTGGCGTAGTTAGGGTTCTTTTCACAGAACTTTGAACGGCTAGCGGCTTTGGTCTCCGGGTGGCGTTCATTGTAGACCCTATTATATTCCCTGTATTTTTCCCGGTTCGCCTCCCGGTAAAGGCGGTCGGTTTCACGCTTGCGCTCACGCTGGGCATCTGTAACTACTCGTACCATGACCTTTTAACTCTTACCCAGACTTTAAAAATTCTAAATAAAACGCACCTATCTTAAACGTATGTTCTCCTCGGCCGTAAGCATCCTGAGCTTCGCTTTACTAGCGTGGAATTTCTTCCAGTCTGCGGCAGCGGAGCGATCGCGGAGAAACGGCTGCATGTGCTTAAAAAACTCATCATAAACCCACTCCGTCTCACACGACTTCCCGGTTGCGATCCACTCGGCTGCTAGGTCTCTAAACTTTATTTCGTGATCAACGTGGAAGTCTGATCGGCCCCGGAACCCCGAGGCGTTTCGGAAGGCGCAGATCTGATCATTTATCTCCATCCGCAGGGCGTTCAAAAGGGCGGAGCGTCTGCTGTCTGGTAAGGGCTTACCTAGGTAGTAACGTGCCGCGGTCTCCATTGAAAATGTCAAGGGGGAAGCTCCGTCGTACGTGAACATCAGCCCGAAATCACGCGAGTCCCAATTACGAACCACGCCGGAAGCACCGACGGACTTGGGGTGCGCCCCGCAGAGTTCCATGAGCTCACTTTGATTCTCAGCCGGAAAGGCTCCTAGCTCCCGGATCCGCCGTTTGACGTCCTTGATGGTGGTATAGCTCATTCTTTTTAATCTAACCGGTGATTTTATTTTTCGAGTCAAACGCAGCAAAAATGTGACCATAACGGCCGGCCCTACCCATGTCGAGCAAAAATGTGACCATAACGGCCGGCCCTACCCTTGTCGAGCAAAAATGTGACCATAACGGCCGGCCCTACCCATATCGAGCAAAAATGTGACCATAACGGCTGGCCCTACCCATATCGAGCAAAAATGTGACCATAACGGCTGGCCCTACCCATGTTGAGCAAAAATGTGACCATAACGGCTGGCCCTACCCATATCGAGCAAAATTGAGAGCTCGACACTAGCCGGGCGTCCGACGGCTGCGCCGTCGAACTTGCTCCTCGTCGCGAGTCTTCGACTCTCGACTTCGTCGCGCGGCTTCGCCGCCCCGGAAGAGTCTATCCGCAGAACTCGGTGGAGCAAAATTGAGAGCTCGACACTAGCCGGGCGTCCGACGGCTGCGCCGTCGAACTTGCTCCTCGTCGCGAGTCTTCGACTCTCGACTTCGTCGCGCGGCTTCGCCGCCCCGGAAGAGTCTATCCGCAGAACTCGGTCGAGCAAAATTGAGAGCTCGACACTAGCCGGGTGTCCGACGGCTGCGCCGTCGAACTGCTCCTCGTCGTGAGTCTTCGACTCCCGACTTCGTCGCGCGGCTTCGCCGCCCCGGAAGAGTCTATCCGCAGAACTCGGTCGAGCTAAAATGTGACCATAACCACCCGATGAGAGGACAGATGTGTGATCGCTCGAAGCTCGGGTGAGAGCAGAACCAGCCGGCCGACTACGTCGGTCGGCTCACCGGTTGGTTGGAGCTTACCCCAGTCCTCGAGGTGATGGCTCCGTTAAACGGCTCCGCCGTTTACCGGAGAGAGAGAGAGTTGAAAAAAAGAGCGGAATGGACACATTTCCGCTCGCGACTGCGTCGCTCACGAAAATGTGACCATACCGCCCTTTTCTCCAACTCTCTCTCAATCTATGCACGGGCCGGCTCTTGGGCGCTTTGTGTCAATCTTCGCGGATACATCTTACGCGCGCGGCGGTCGCGCGCGAGTACGTGTATGCTACGGATGAGCGTGGGACCAAGACTCCCCCAGCGAACGCGCATGTACGGGACGTGTACGGGCATACAGTCCTATAATAGCCGCCGGTGTTCCGATAATAGGTTATGGGCCCTCATACGTGAGTTCAAATCCCGGCGACCGCACATCACTATGTGCAAATATGTACTAGTCCGCGTCCGGAACACCGGCGGCTATTATAGGACTGTATGCCCGTACACGTCCCGTACATGCGCGTACGCTGGGGGAGTCTTGGTCCCACGCTCATCCGTAGCTTACACGTACTCGCGCGCGACCGCCGCGCGCGTAAGATGTATCCGCGAAGATTGACACAAAGCGCCCAAGAGCCGGCCCGTGCATAGCGATACATAAATAGTGTACCAATACACTAAGGATACCGACTTTTGAGCCGGTACTTGGCAGCGCGCCAGGTTGCCAACGGGATGCTCCGATAATAGGTTGGGAGGCGGGATGCGATGAGCGCTACATTTAATAAATGATATTGCTAACTGCTAATATCATTTTAAACTAACATGCTGAACGAGGTTCCCAGGCAATGCTGGACGAGCCGCGTCGCCAGTAGTCGGTTTGCAACGGTTGATGAGCCCCCTACTAGCACCTGGCACGAGGACCATGCGAGTGCAAGTGCAAGCTAGCTTGGCGAAACCTATTTAAGCCTAGCGCAGTTGAGGGAGGTGACATAACCTTTTAACAAATCCCATTGTTAGATTACAATCTATTGATAAGCATCAATAGTGAAAGCATCTTCTCATCTCTTCCTCCACTTGCACTTCCACATGTAGTGACATCATATTGGCACGCAGATGAGAACATATTTGTGTATGTAGTTAGCACTCAAAAGGCAAAGTGCCACATTGGTTTCGGAGCTCTTTGGTCGACGCACGCTTTCGATGTTGCTTGATTTGCTCGACGTTGTATTATTAATTAGAGATGGCTTGTGTTGGAACTGTTAACTACGTTGTGGTCGTATTGCATGTCGGAGGTTCCAAGGCCTCTGACATTAAACTCGTTTTACAACGTGAACCCCGTACCGGTAACATTTTGATTTTACCTAACGTGGAGCTTGTCGACGTTACTGTTCGCAAATTGTTCTAGGAAATTGGCCTTACTTTGACTTCCGGCGACTTTACCATGTTGAGTAACAAGCCGGTTCAAGTGTCGTTACATGAAGGGGGCCAACATCTTGTTTACGTCGTTTCGGCATGTGTTCCGGTACATGACGTGACATCTAACTTACGAGCCCCAACTAAGGTCTCGCACAATGTTACTGCACATTCGGCCGTTTATCTTGTGGTCCTTAGAACTCGCTTCGTCTTGGATGCGCTTAGATGCCGCGGGCGGTTCTCACGCTCTCGCCGAGTCCGAAACCCTTTTAACCACAACTTTAGCGATGCTTCCCCCGCAACGTCCAACGGTGGCTCGCGCTGGCTGCGTAGCCGAAGCCCGATCAAACAACGAGCAGATTGCTCGGTCGGTCTTGACGGCCTACCCCCGCGCGTACCCCTTTCTGCGTTTACCACGGACATCTTTCCAAAGCTACAAGCCGACATCAGTGAGCGCGTCAACGTGCTTCGCTTCGCGAAGCTCGCCCCCACGTTTTCCAACCGCACTCGGCCGGAGTCTAGGCGTTTTGTATCTCGTCTCGGCCACGGCGCCCTTGCGTTTTTGGCTTCGGACCCGTCTACTTCGGGTCGCCTGGGCGAGCTCTGTGACAAGTTCCCTGAGCACTACGACGCAGTTTTCCGCGTCGCGGTCTGTCGCGTCTCCGGCCTACCCACGTCTCGCATCCTCTCTACTCTTCGCTCCCCCACTGCTTGTGCTTCTTACCAGCTCTCGGTTCAAGCTATGTTGGGTGCGTTCTCGTCGGCGGTTGCTGACATGTCGGACGATGTGTGGGCCACTGCTTTTGCGAACCATTTGGCTCGATGCGGCGGAGATGCTTCGGTCCACACCGCTCACTCTTGATTAGTGACGGCCCTTGCGGAAATCATCTCCGAGGTTCGTGGCGCACTCGGGGTTGGCGTCGAGGTTCTCACATATCCCACGATGTTAGTTCAACTCCCCAACGGCAACGACGGTATCCTCGCGGATGTAAGTGTCTTGCACTTTCACGGCACCCGAGGCTCAAAACTTGCCCTTGACGCCGTGGTTTCCGGTTTGTTCGGCGTTTCTAGCCCCCCGTCACCCGAAGTCGCTCTCCGCCATGCTAAGAAGACCAAGTTCGAGAAGTACTCGGAGGGGGTGAGGAGTCGCCCCGACATCCTTTTCATTGCCTTGGCACTCATGAAATTTGGTACTCTCGGCGGCCACGCCACGGCTTTCTTGACGGAGCTAGCCAAGCAGGCAGCCGCATCTAAAGGGATGCATATGTGGGCAAGTTGTTGGCTTCATGGCGTCGAAAGGTCTCTCTCGCCGTCCATGTTGCTCACGCGGACAACGTCTTGCGCGGTTTGTCCGCCGTTGCGGACGGCGTGGAGGCCGCTTCTTCCTCGCCTGGGATGCCTTCTCATGCCACGGCGCTCTTCACCCGCGCCATGAGACGCAAGCGTCCCCGTGCTTCCTCGAGCGGGACGTGAGGCGCCGCTTGTCGCCTCCACGTGTTGCATTCTCGGCGTGGCCTAGGAGTTCCTTAGTTTAATCTGCTGGGTTTGTGCACAATGTAGTGCTTTCCTTTTGCCGTGCTTTGGATTCCGTGACCCTATGCTTGTCACTCTTTCCCTGTCCGTGCTCATCTTGTTCTTCTTGTAACCAAATAGACCACTAAGTTAAAAGATTAAACGAGGGAAAAACCCAAGCCCGAGGAACAGGAAGGCATTGATGCCACAGCATCACCACTGCCCTCCCGCTGGTTAACATATTCCTGGTGGGGATCCCGGTCACGAGCCTCAATGTGCCCAACAGCAGAGATAGTCCTTATCATCGTGAAGCTCAGAACCAACGCGCGCATAACGAATCGGCATCGCTACATAATCAGCGAGTCGCACAGGGCGCAGGAGGATGCAGTAATCGCTTTGTGTAAAAGACGACCACAGCTCTGTGCATGAGAGTCAATATGGTTGCGAGGGGGTCGATGCCACACCAGTGCCTGCACCGCTCATCATTTTCCTGGTGTGCATCGGCGTGCTCCGCTTCACCGGCTGTTCGACCCATCGCGGCGATAGTAACACCCCTCCCCGTCAGACCATGGGGGGCAGGTCGGTGCAAGTGGACGGCGACAGAGCCCGCGGTTACCGAAACGCCCAAATCTGGCACCACCGCCGTCCGATCCAAAGCTACCCCGCAAGACGTCGTTGCGGAGACGTCGACCCCGGACGCCAATGCTCTGCTAGAGCAACTGGCGGCGTCAGTTGGCGTGTGGTGCAAACTCAGTCTGGCGGATGGTCGACACGGCAGGTATGAATATGATATATTAAAGAAAGACGACGGCGCGACTGACGAGTGTTGGAACGGAAGTCGCGTCCCCCTCGCATCATCCCACAGCACCCCCGTCATAAATATCAATAACCGCTGCTACCAGTATAATCTCGTAACGATTGTACTGCTTCTCACGGCCGCTGCGTTTCTTTATCCGCCAGAGGCATGTTCGCGAGGGGCGCGGCGCTTGGCCCCGAGCCGCCGAGAGCGCCCACCTCCACGGACGGCGCTCTATACCTGAGCATTCCTGCCTCAGTGGCACTCAGTCCCGACCTTCCAGTTAAGCCACCCTAAAGCTACTGCCCGGTTCCATAGACAACAGCTACTTTTCTAAAACTTGAATATTGCATTTTCGAAAAATACACCTGCAGCCCTTATTTGGATGCCACTCAATCGAAAATTGTTTCTTTTACATGAAACTAACTAAAGTCAATGCCAGGAGCTCAATTGAGTTACAGTGGCTCCCCAGGTATTGGGGATTTGAAGGGAACAGCTTGTTGGACTGACATGCGACTGTTGTTTGTGTGGGTCGAAAGGGCAGCTGCAGTGAGGTGTCGCATGAGCCTTCCCTGCAAAGCCTACTTCATAGCAACCTGCCTTGGGAGGTGAAGCTGGGCGGCATCGTCGCAGTTGCATGCAGCCCGAGTACAGAGCGGCGCCTCGGTAGCGTGTTTGCCTTTTGGCAGGAGTACCGCCGGCTTATGCCCACGGCGGACCAGCAAGCCTCGTTGCTGTTCTTCTCCGCGGAGGAGCTAGAGGCGCTGCAGGACGCGGAGCTGCAGACGGCGGGGCAGCGCTGGCAGCAGCAGGTTTGTGTGTATATGGGAAAGGGATACGACTGTGTCGTGTGTGTGGATAGTGATAGGCAGGCACGTACCTTGCCCATTCAAATAAACGCTGATCCTACTGTCCCCAGGTCTGCGATGCATATGAGGAACACTTCGCCTGTGGAGAGCCAGAGCCTGTGATCTCAATGTCAGAGCTACTGTGGGGCGTGGGCACGGTTGAAAGCAGGTGTGCGGATGTGTGTGCAAGTGTCGGAGAGGGTACCTGGTGCTCGGACGTTGGTACCCTGTTTATTTTTACGATATCTCAATCATATAAATATGTTAGTTGTATTAATTCGCGTGGCAGAAGGCTGTGATTTGCTTGACACATCGATGAGATCCTCAATCGACTCCGGTGCCTGCATTCGAAGGGTTGGCTCTTTTGCACATGATGACGGGTGATGCTGCATCGTTATTGGGGGGAAATTGATGGCAGGGCGTTCTCCGTGAAGCTGGATGGGCGCGAGCACGCAGCCGCCGTCCCCTTCCTGGACATGGTCAACCACCAGCCACACGCGCTCTGCTTCCACACGTACCAGCCAGCAACGGCTCAGTTCGAACTTCGATCCCTCGGCCCCCCGCTGGAGCTCGGGGCGGAGTCCATCATTACCTATGGCAGCAAAGCCAACAACGCCCGGCAAGCCCCCCCCCCACCTCCATCTCTACATGACACACACACACATACGCAATCTTTCTCTCCCTCCCTCACACAAACTCCTGTCACAGTTAGTACACCATTTCCGCCTGCCTACTTTGACCTAACGGGAATACCGTGCCCTTCCCTCACACTAGGCTGGTGGAGCAATACGGCTTCATCATACCTGGCAATCCTTTTGACCGTGTTCCTTTCCCTGATCCGTCCACTCTCGGTGGCCTCCGCATCAGCCGGGACAAGGTCTCACACCTCGCGACGGCCATGCTTGAGCTTGCACTTCGTACTTTTTTCTGTGAGATATTGGTTGAGGGGAATCTAAGCGGTACCTTGTTGTGATGGGCATAGCTGGTTGCCGCTTTGGGGTTGGACCAGGACTTTGGCCCAAGGAGCCCAGAGATGCAGCGGATGCATGAACTAACGGCCAGGTACGTAGACGAGTGGTCGCTTCACAGTCGTGTCTCTCCGTCACTTTCCAGTGTGTTTCCATCTCAATGCACGTCATCCCTCTCTATCTCCAACCCTAATTCATTGGCACCATATGTAGCGTGGCTGCAGAGGCAGCTGCCATACCTACGACATCCTACACACCGCGAGAGGGCTGGCGCTCGCACTGGGGGGAGGAAGAAGAGCGTCGAATCAATGCGGTGACTGCCAGTATGCTGGAAAAGGTATAGCGATCAACATTATTTTTCATTACTTATGAACTTGATATCTTCTTCCGGCTTCTCGTTCGGGAAAAGTTTGCTTTGGCTACAGCTTAAGAGCATCATGTGCCCTGCAAAGCAGGTCTGCTGGCGAAATCTGTCCGACCTTCGTCAAGTGCGTGACAGCGGGGCAACCGAGCCGGAGCACCTGTCTGTGGGTAGGTTGAAGCTGTGGGCTGAGGCTGCCCTGGCGGGGTATAAGACAGACATCGCAACTGATAAAGCAGAGTTGGGGGCGATGGCAAGGCAGGGTGAAGGGGGGTCACGAGAGGGCGCCCGCGGCCGACTTGCTGTGGAATACCGTCTTGAGAAGAAGCTGCTCTTGGCCTCGGCCATCCGCACACTAGCCGTACTTCAAGCCGCCTATTCTCGCTTTAACTCGAGCTGTGAGTAATAGGCACGTGCACGAAAGTTTCTCGGATCCGAACTGTCGTTGGTCTCGCGGTGGGGGCTCTCACAGGCGCATTGGCACGGCGCGCGGTCACGAGGCAATGGGCCTTCCAAGGATTGGTTTAAACGTCAGCAGACACGAGGAGACACTTCCTTGAGACTTCCAAAAGGGCTCACCACTCGCACAGCATCTGATCATCCCAGCCAACATGGATGGGAGCCCCTTATAAAGCTGACAAACTGGTTGTCGAGAAAATAAAAAGCCAAAACTATGCACACATTGCCAGAGGGGGAGGCGTTGCGATGGAAAGCAGCAGCAGCGCCACCGGGCGTTGAATGGGCAAAACATACTTGCTGGACACACCTACCTTGCGTTCGAGGCTCAAATCATCACTCGCATACTATCAGCATCACAGCTCTTTGATGAGTAGAAAAGAACATGTAGTGCGGCGGCAATGCCTTCATTCACCGTGGCCATGTCTACTTCGAGTAGGGAGAATCATCGGCAGCAGCACCCCTATCATCATTGCCTGTCACCTTGGGCTCATCATCCATGGGCTGCTCCTCGGCAGCAGGCACCTTATCCTCACTATTTACGCACGCATAACGCAGACGAGTCAGATAGGGAATACCCCATTTTGAAACCAGTAGCACGTGCGCACATTACTTGGACGTACCTTGGTGCCGGACTCTTGTCCCTGGGAGACATAGACCTGGGATATGCAAAACACATTTCTTGATGAGCCGATTCCACGACACTTGTTTTAGGAAGCATGCATATGGCACTGGTATGAAGATACCGCAGGTGCATGGCAGAGAATGAGGAAGCAGGGAAAGGGCAAGAGAGAGGAGTGGGGGATGGTGCACCTGTCACCGGCCCTTTGAGGGGACCGAGAGCGACTGCGGCTGGCTCCACGGCGAACAGGGGAGCGGTCCACAGGGGAGCGGGAGTCTCCCCTTCTGCCGCGGGGCGGGGAGGGGGCGCGGTCCACTGGCGACCGCACAGGGGAGCGGGAACGCTGAGGTGGGGGGGACCTGCGTGGGGGTGGGCTGCGGCTGGCGCTGCGCCCCCTCCTGGGAGGCGGCGGGGAGCGGCTGTAGCTCCTCCTGCGCTCACGTCCAGCGCGCCCACGATCATCATTCCTGTTCAGTTTCAAGAAAACGCATACACTAAATCAGCCCATGATAATGCGAAACAGACGCCCTTCTCGAGGAGAGTAGGTGTGAAAAAATGGGCACGCATGGTTTGTGGGAGAGGAGACAGGGGAGAGGGTGGCTACCTGCCACGGTCGCGGTCATCCCTGCGCCCATGGCGACCTCCTCCACCACCACCACCACCACGCCCACCACCGCCGCCTCCACGGCTGAAATCTGTTGGCTTCTTGCGCCCTTGCTCTGCAAAGACGGCGACCACCTGCCGCGCAAACCGCACGCCCGTCGTCGTCGTGAGCCGCTTACACTAAACAAATGATGCCGTATGACCAAAGCGGAACAGACGGTCTACAGAACTACACATCCGCTGGACACATGCGAAAATTGTGTAAAGTAGGCAACGCCAACAAACCTCGCGACCGTCTATGAGGCGGCGGTTGAGGCCGCGCAGGGCGTCCTCGGCATCCTCGGCGCTGCCGAACTCAATGAAACCGATGCCCCTCGGCTCCCTGTACCGTGGCCCGCCCCTCCAGTCAGCAACAAAACCTACAACGCCGCGAACCAAGCCCCGCGTTGGGTCCAGCTACCTGTTAGGGGTCGATAGGGGTGGCATGAACTCGAGAGGAGGAGTTAGGGGGGGCATACTTGGTGTAGTAGTCCTTTGGCAGGTAGACATCCCTTACCGGCCCATACTTTTCTGCGTAGTAGCGGACATCTGCGTCTCTGTGCCACACAGAGTCCGTCACTTCAGCACAGACAGTAGAAGAGAGATAACAGATGGCTACAGGGCATACTATAAAATGGATGCGAAAAAAAAAAGGATTCGGAAGACAGAGCTCTTGTTGATTCGGCACGACATGAGGATATAATATTACATTATTTTAGGTCAGACGAAGAGGCAGATTCTGCTTGTGTGGTAGCTCAAGAGTTTGAAAAGCCACGTCAGCCCTAGCAGACTAGCAGAGAGCGAGGATACGGACACAAGATGGATAATATGCACATAGGGCAGGCTGAGACAAATATGACTGAAACGGACTTGCTATCAAGACGGGCGCAGTAGGAAAGGGGGAGAGAGCGGGTGAGATCGGGGAGTCTCTGCCGCGCAATATTAATAATATTGTCGCAGTCTGAGACAGTACTTAATAACAAACCTGGTAGAACGGGATAGGTTGCGGAGAAGGACGCTCGTGCGCGTTGGGTCATCTCGGTTACCGCCCCTGTCCCGGCCACCACCTCCACCACCGCCTCCTCGTGGACGATCGTCATAGCGATCGCGGCCTCGGTCACCCCCGCCACGACGGTCGTCGTAGCGGTCACCGCCGCCGCGGCGGGGGGAGTCACCACGGCGGGGGGAGTACTCCCGCGACATGACGATTTATGTAGTTTGTTGCTTCCGACTGCAGATCCTGATCTCCTTGCTTTTTCCGAGGTAGAAAGTTCTTCGCAGGATTTCTGGGAAAAACTCTGCCCCTAATCTTGCGCAATATGTGACGTTGGCTTTATGCGGCGTTCGGGTGTAGCCTGCTCACTTTTGAAGCTCGCCTGGAGATGCCTCTCAACTCGTGGCTTCGTCGCGGTGATACGTCGCGCCAAATCATGCGCGCGCTCTCACCGCGAGCATCAGCAGTCGCTTCTGTATAATGGTACGGGTACTAGTACCATGAGTACATCGAATAAACGACCATGCCATTTTATTAATATGTTTACCCGAGGGCACGTTTTGCCAAAGATGTCAACTTGCTTACAATTTGGCCAAAAGACCACCACAGGCCTGGCCTGGGGGAAGATTAGCGCTAAATATGGGTTGGGTGGGTGGGTTACGCGAGCCAGATGGGCGAGCGCAAAGCAGAGAGTGCCAGTGCTCGGGGGTTGCACCGGCTTAAGGGTTGTCGCTAGCTAGTGTTGCTGAGGGCAGGGCTTGGGGCGTTGCGCTGGGCGTTTCCCCAGTCCTCGAGGGTTACCTCGAGGACTGGGCAAGACGCACCGCTTTTACAGGAACGCTTTACCGCTAAGGTGTGCGTTCTGTCACATATGTAAGTAAGTTTGCAAACCTCTAGATTTATATCAATCTGACCATTTACCCGAGGGCACGTTTTGCCAGTATAATATAAAGCCAGAGGCTTGTGCAGCCTACGTTAGTGCAGCGACCGGGCGGGCTGAAACCCCCGCCAGCGGAAGTCACCAGCAGAGGGGAGGCGGGGGCGCGGCGATGCGACGAGACAGAGCCGCGGCGCTCTGTCGTGGGCTGTGCGATATTGATGTAGTTTAAGTTGTTCTTGGTAGTGAGGCGTCGGGCTGGGTCGTGGTCGAGCATGTCGGGGCTGGTGTGCGGCCCTGTGATCCCGTACTGGCGAACGTGATTGCTGATTGCTGGTTGGCTCTGCGAGCAGCAGGTGGGTGCCACTAATCGGCTGTCGGCGGACGGTTGAGGTGGCCTGAGGATGCGCCGGGCGACTAGCTCTGCCGTAAGGGTGTGCCTGCAAGTAGGCATATGCGTCCATCTCGTAGCCGTAGGTATGGCTTAGGTCGGCCATCTTGCTGCGCCGCGCTAACCGCGGGTGCTGTAGCGACGGTGCCTGTCGCGTGCGGAAACGTTGTGACTTGCAGTAGATAGCGGCGCGCCACTGGACGCGGTCTTTCCGTAAACCGCGCGGGGAGATTGAACGCGGGTGTTGATTGTGGGGCGAAGCACCGTGTAGCCATGTCTTTACGATATCGCTGACGATGGTAGTTGGGTCCGTGGGCAGTCTCGTGAAGTCGTTTCGTGCCGGTGTGGGGACGGTAGCTGGGATGGGTAGCTGTTGACGTAGCCCGACCGCTTGTACCGGGAGTTTACGAGGCTTGCGTAAAGAGGCCGGTGGCGCTGTTTTCGGCGGCGCGAGCTGACCCGTAGCTTCGTAGCGCCTCTTGGGTAGCCCAAATGTAGCAGCTCTGAGGGTTGTTAGAAACGACGCGCTGGAAGCCTGTGCCGTTCTGTGGGCAGCGTAGGGCTTGGGCTGCTGTTGTTTCTTGGGTACCGGCCGGGGTTGCAGCTGTCCGCATGTGGCATATATAGACGCCCCGATCGGCATACCATGGCATACCAAATGCCATGGCCGCGCGCGTAGCTCGACGTAGTCTTGTGTGACCTTGGTGTCCGGCAGCATGTGACGCGTCGACAAGTGGCGAGGGGAAAGCGATAGTGTTAGCGGTCGTGTAAGTCGCCTTGGCAGTCGGGTTGGTTGCAGTATGAGTGGCTTTCAGCCGCGGGTGCCAGTGTACTTGATGTCGCGGGTGTGGCGTAGCCTCCTTTCTCCGGGGTGGATCTTGGCGAGGGTCCAGCCCGCTAGTCAAGTTAAAGCTCGTGGGGTTCTGATTGTCCAACGGGGTCTTGAAACGCGCGTCGTCGTGGCATAACCCTAAACCCGCGTGCCGCCGTGGTGGCGGAAACGGGCAGTGGCAGTTGTACGGTAGTCGGGTGCGGCGTCGCACCGCGCATAGCGTCCTCGGCCTGTCTTGGGTCGAACAAAGGGCTGGCGTAACGCGTTGGAATGGTAGCTGTGTCCGTCGTCTTTGTCGCGGCTTTGGAGTCGTTGCCTTTGAGGCAGGGGCTCACTTGCTCGGACGTGTCGACCCAGCCCTCGTGGGTAGCGTCGCCGACCTTGGTGTTGCCGTCCAAAAACTCGAGGCGTGCCGCGGGTGGGGTCGGATACCCACCTGTTGTCTCACAGGATGTGGCAGTAATCGGTTGCAGGTGATTTATCAGCATAGTCGGTACTTGTATTGCGCGGTAGGGCGCACGAGATGTGCGCCCGGTCCGTAGGGGTGTCGGGGCGCTCATCGGTACGCTCGCTTGCCAAGGCTTCGAAGCACTGTCGGCTGGAGGCCTTGGAGCCAGTACGGTAATCGTGAGCGGTGTAGCCTTGATGAACGTAGGCTCGGTAGGCTCGGCGTTGCCGTCTAGCGAAACGCGCGATGGCGCACGGTCCGCGTTAGCGGCGTCTTCGGTCGGCGTCTCTAAATTGGGCTCGCAGACTGTGCGCACGAGGCGCTTCTGACCGGTGGGGTTGATCTCACCACGGTGGGGGAAGTCGACGAACTCGGGCTCGATAGGCTCGGTCGTGTCGTCGTTCAGCGACTCGATAGATGGCGCAAGGGCCGCCGCATCACCACCCTCTGTTGTCCCACAGGAGGTGGTAGTAGCTGGTTGCAGGTAATTTAGCCGCGTAGACGGTTCTTGTATGGCGCGGTAGGGCGTACAAGTTGTACGCCAGGTCCGTAAAGGTGTAGCGGCGGTGATCGATTTTCGCCTTGCAGAGTCAGACGTGCCGGTTGAGCGCCCCGTCTGTAAGAGTGTAGCGTCTCGGTCTTATAGGTTTGCTCGCAAAGGTGGTGCCGCATTATTGTCACGCGAGTTAGCTTCCGCGAAGTCGGGGTCGGCTGGTGGGCCCGCGTTAGAACGCGGTTGTGGACATGCGGCACGTGGAGGGTCGGCCGCCGTTGTCAGCCGTGTGAGACTATTTTGACGCGGGTCGCGCAAAATAAATTCGGTGCGCTCTATAGGAAGAGCATGTCTAGACGGTAGCGCACCATAACCTATGCCGATGGAGTGGGCGTGGGTTCTGCTGACCACGTAGCAACCGTTGAGGGGCGATCGCAAGAGGTTGGTGGTCAAGGCGCTAGTGGCGTCTTCGGTCGGCGTCTTGAAGCTGGGCTCGCAGACTGTGCGCAAGGGGCGCTCCGGACCGGTGGGGTTGACCTCACCACGGCGGGTAAAGTCGACGAACTCGGGCTCGATAAGCTCGGTGTCGTCGTTCAGCAACGCGATAGGCGGCGCAAGGGCCGCCGTATAACCACCCTCTGTCGCAATGGTGGCGGCAGCGGGAATGGGTTGCTGCATATTCAAACAGGTAGCCGGTTCTGTGAGGTGTTTTAGATGGGCGAGTAAGGCAACATAATTTGCCTCGATCTGCTCAATCAGTCTACGCTCGGAAACCGCGCACGCTGCTTGAATTTGTTCTGTCACGCCTTGCTGAGACGGGATAGCGACGGGGCCGCGGTAGGGCCGAGCTGCAGTAGGCGGCATGTTGGAATGCGATGTAACATGAACAAAGGGGAAGTGTCTCGTGACGCTGGGAGCACACCGAGACGAATGGTAAAACTGACACCCTACTCGACTACGAGAGTCGAGACTGCAATTTTGCGCGAGCCAGATGGGCGAGCGCAAAGCAGAGAGTGCCAGTGCTCGGGGGTTGCACCGGCTTAAGGGTTGTCGCTAGCTAGTGTTGCTGGGGGCAGGGCTTGGGGCGTTGCGCTGGGCGTTTCCCCAGTCCTCGAGGGTTACCTCGAGGACTGGGCAAGACGCACCGCTTTTACAGGAACGCTTTACCGCTAAGGTGTGCGTTCTGTCACATATGTAAGTAAGTTTGCAAACCTCTAGATTTACATCAATCTGACCAAATATTAAGGATCAAAGCTAACATCGATTATATACCGCTTCTATGAAAAATATTCTTACAAAAAAAAGCAGCATAAAGCCGAAATTCACATTAAAAAAAGGTACACTGCTCGTACGGTAGGAACACGGCTCGGCCGGTACACGGCTCGCGGGACCAAAAAAACACGAGCCGTGTTCCTCGCGCTTTCTGGTATTCCAATTACGCCGGTACACGGCTCGGACCGCAGTATATACGGGCTTTGTATCGGGCTTGTATTACCTTTTCTACATGCGCAGCCATCGCGCCCGCACACACACTCTCACACACGCCTACCCGCACCCGCGCCCGTTCCACGATGTTGAATGTAAGGCGCATCACGCTTGTAGGGGCCGTGGCCCTGCTTGTCGGCTTGGTGGCACTCGTGAATGCCATTCCGCCCGCCGCGCCAGATGTGGTGATGGGTACGGACCCCTCCGCCGGGAGTGATGTGCGAGCAGCTGCGCTCGCGGCCGCTACAACAGCGTACTGGTACATGAGAAGGCGTCGTTCGCAGCAACGTGCGGAAGTAGGTATTGTAGGAGCGTTACCTCATGGCGGCCGTGGAGGATACCGCCCCGGAAAGGCGAAGGGTAAGCCGAGGAGGGCGTAGATGAAGGGCATCAAGGCATGGCGGTCGCGAACAGAGGAGACGCCGTGCATGTACGAGACCGAGTACATGTGCACAGCTAACAAGTGGGAGAACGACGTCAACAACACCTTGTACAAGGAGTTCCGGCGGACTTTCCGAATCCCTTTCGGATTGTATCAAGATATAGTGGAATCCGCCTACGCCTCGGGCAGATTCCGCGACGATAGGCCGGGGCTCAAGAAGAAGAGGGCAAGGGGTACTCCCCCCTCACCTCTAACGCTTAAGATCTTGGCGTCGCTGAGGGTTATGGCGTTGGGCTACTCTATGGATGGCATGAGGCTTGAGAGTGGCATCTCCCAGCCTGTGCTTTCAAATTTTTTCACAAGTTTACTGCGTGAATGGTGGAGAAATATTTCGAGGACAACGTGCATATGCCCAACGACACAGCGGAGCTGGAAAGTGTGGAGACTGTGTACTCCTTGCTTGGGCTGCGTGGCTGCGTGGGTAGCATGGACGGTGTGCACTTCACGTGGGACAACTGCCATGCACCGAGTGTGCCGGCTTACAAAGGGAAGGAGAACTTTCCGACTGTGGTCTACAACGTCACCTGCGATCATGCCCGCCGTGTTATGTCTATGCACGGCCCTTTCCCGGGTGCCAGAAACGACAAAAACATTTCTAGGACGGACCCTGCCGTCCGGGCGGTGAGATTTCATAGCATGTACCTGAACTTCAGGTACCCAATATACGCCGATACGGGAGATCCATACACTATGGCATGTACAACCACTGTCCCATATATATTGTGGTATGCTTGCTTGCTCTGTTTGTTATATTGCATGATTGCAACCGTGTTTCATGTAATACCTCTACATATATAGGTGCATGGCTTCTCTATGACGGTGGCTACCACAGGTGGCGGGCAACCATTGCTTGGTACATGAGGCCATCCGATGAGGCCATCCGGTGGAGTGAAAGGTGAGGCTACACGTTGTATGTACCCCATCTTGTGCATATGTACTCTAGTGGTGTTGGTATTAACGTAAGCACCGACATATATATACAGGATGGGGTCATGCCGGAAGGATGTGGAAGATTTGTTCGAAATCTTGAAAAAGATATTCAGGATTTTGAGGACACCCATACTATTCAACAAGGAGAGCTCAGTCAATTCCCTTTTAAAACATGTTGTATCTTGCATAGTATGTTAATGGATTGAGACGGCATCTCATATTTAGGATGCGAAGATGGCCATTGGATAGCTAATGACAAAACTGACTTGTGCGATATTCTTGAGAGATTACGGCAAGCCATGGAGGAAGCCCGTGGTGCAGGCACCATACAGTCAAGCCCCCCCTATTCTGCTACGGTGCGGCTCTCACACGGTCACGCACAATCACACACACAGACACACACACAGACACACACAGACAGTCGCACGAACAGACACACTCACACAGTCAGTCACACGAACAGACAGACACACAGACACACACAGACAGTCACACGACCAGACACACACACACACACACACACACACACACACAGTCACACACACACACACATTGACACACACAGACAGTCACACGAACAGACAGACACACAGACACAGACAGACAGTCACATGAACAGACAGACACAAACAGACACACACACAGACACACACACACACACACACACACACACAGTCACACGAACAGACACGCACACAGACACACACAGACACACACACAGACACACACACAGACACACACAGACACACACAGACAGTCACACGAACAGACAGTTACACAGACACACACACACAGTCACACGAACAGACACACACACACATACACACACAGACACACACAGACACACACACACAGTCACACGAACAGACACACACAAACCGACAGTCACACGAACAGACACACACAGAAACACACAGACAAACACACACACAGACACACACACACAGTCACACACACACACACACACACACACACACACAGTCACACACACACACACACACACACACACACACACACACACACAGTCACACGAACAGACACACACACACACACACACACACACACACACACACACACACACACACACACACACACACACACACACACACAGTCACGCACACGTATGTCATTGGATCATTAAATTACTAATACCCCGCTGTTTGCTGTGCACTATCCAGCATTACCGGAACATTGTGTCGGATGATGGTTCTCGAGTTCGTCGTAATATAGACGACGACTTCACTTCGACAGGCTCGCTCATCTGGACCGTGCAGCCAAGGGTCGAAGCTGGTTATGAAGCCTTCAGGAAACTGCTTGTAGAGCACCATGCATAGCTAGACCGTGCGAATACCCTTTTGTGGCTACACAGATATCGAAACAGTGCATAGTTGTGGATATACAAAGTGACACCCATACTATTCAACAAGGAGAGCTCAATCAATTCCCTTTTAAAACATGTTGTATCTTGCATAATATGTTAATGGATCGGGACGGCATCTCAGATTTAGGATGCGAAGATGGCCATTGGATAGCTAATGACAAAACTGACTTGTGCGATGTTCTTAAGAGATTACGGCAAGCCATGGAGGAAGCCCGTGGTGCACGCACCATACCGTCAAGGCCCCCCTTTTCTGCGACGGTGCGGCTCTCACACGGTCACGCACAATCACACACACAGACACACACAGACAGTCACACGAAGAGACACACACACAGACACACACACAGACACACACAGACAGTCACACAGACAGACAGACACAAACAGACACACACACATACACACACAGACAGTCACACGAACAGACAGACACAAACAGACAGTCACACACAGACACACACACAGACACAGACAGACAGTCACATGAACAGACAGACACAAACAGACAGTCACACAGACAGACAGACACAAACAGACAGTCACATAGACAGACAGACACAAACAGACAGTCACACACACACAGACACACACACACAGTCACACACCCACACACACACAGATAGTCACACGAACAGACACACACAAACAGTCAGTCACACGAACAGACACACACAGACACAGACAGTCACACGAACAGACAGTCACACACACACACACACACACACACACACACACACACACACATACAGTCACACGAACAGACACACACACACACACACACACACACACACACACACACACACACACACAGTCACGCACACGTATGTCATTGGATCATTAAATTACTAATACCCCGCTGTTTGCTGTGCACTATCCAGCATTACCGGAACATTGTGTCGGATGATGGTTCTCGAGTTCGTCGTAATGTAGACGACGACTTCACTTCGACAGGCTCGCTCATCTGGACCGTGCAGCCGAGGGTCAAAGCTGGTTATGAAGCCTTCAGGAAACTGCTTGTAGAGCACCATGCATAGCTAGACCGTGCGAATACCCTTTTGTGGCTACACAGATCTCGAAACAGTGCATAGTTGTGGATATACAAAGTGGCAGCAGCAACACGGCATTCGCAACAAATGTAATTGATGATTACACGTCCTTAACTTTAGCTTCTTCCTAGTCCTCCACCTCGCCATTGCCACCCCCCTTCTCCTCGCTCTCATTGTCACTGCTAGAAGTGACATTATCAGCAGTTGCTGCTCCCCTAGCTTTCTCATTTATTGCACTCTCTACATGCCCATACGTGCTAGGATCACCAATGTCTGCAGATCGCGGCGCGGGTGCACTAGGCTGTCGGGCGCGGTGTGCTAGGAACTGTTCCTTCATGTGCAACCTATACTCCTCAACATCCGCAACAATGGCTTGCTGTTGAGCATGGTTTTGGGCTGCCATAGTGAATGCTAGAGTCAAAGAGTTTTGATAATTCATGGAAAACATCTCACGCTTAATACCCCTTAACTCTCCCCTCACAGCCTTCGACGCAGGGGTGAGATTAAAAGATACCAAGTCAATCTCACCTTCTAGAGTTCCAGGGTCCTCCTTCAGCTTTTTATGTTTCTTGTCGAACTGCAACTTCTTCTTTCTTGCCTCCAACCGGCTCTTCGTTGGACGGTCCGGGACAACACCTTCCCCGTCTGACGGCAGCTCCACCGCGTCCACATTTCCTCTCGCCGACGCCACGAAGGCCAGCTCGGGACGACAAGCTTCACCAGGTGGAGGCCCGTACTGCACGAAGATCTTGAACTCCACTGGCTCCCATGATTCCTTCATCGGCGGCACAGCGGCGGCGTCTATGTCCAACCCCACCTCCTCCTCCGAGCACTTGTCGTCCGCGACAGCACAAGCTGAGATCTCTGCCTTTCGCTGTTTATTTGTCATCTTTTTCGCGTGCGGCTCTGCCAACTGTTGGGCGCATATGCCGTCGGCGGTAGCACCCTCGGCGGCCTCCTTCTCGCGTTGCTTCCGGGCCTTCTTTTTTGCGGCGTCTTGCTGAGCGCGGAGCCTGTCAAGCTCCTTCCGGCGCCAGCAGGCGCGCTTAATTTTTTCGATTATGTCTGTCCATTGTTTTCCGGAGGGGGGGTGACCTTCACCTTCCAAGAACTCTCTAGCGACCTAAAGTGGGTGGGACATAGTCATATACAAAAGTTCTCGTGTCAGGTTGTGACAAGTCGGGCAGGTGGGCAAGGCGGGCGGGTACCTCAAAGATCACGCCCGTAACTTCCGCCTTGATGTCTAGCCACCTCTCCCATATTCGCACCGAGCGCGAAGGGTGGCACCGCAGGTCCACGCTTTGTTCGGCTGTTACCTTGCCCCCTGCGAAGAGGTACCTCATGCGGCCGAGGGCGAGCTGCTTGAAGAGAACTGCGGCACGCTCGCAAAGAGGCACCTCTATCCCCCTCAGCCCGCCGTCGGGCGCCTCCTTCTTCGTGGGCCCCAGCTCCGAGGCGGAGAGGGACGCCTCAAGCGCAACTTGTTTCTCCGCCTCAGTCCAGTGCCAACTTCCGGCTTGCGCGGCCCCCTCTTCGGAACGTTTGCGCCGAGGCATATTGGGCGGACTGTGCTAGCGATGCTGCGGGGTTGTGGGTGGTGGGATATGCGTAGCGATACTGCGCAGCGATTATTTCGAGCTACAGGGGGAAGAGCCCCGCGCGACGCGAGGAACGGGATATACTATATAATGTACTAGTTTCTAGAGCCGTGTACCTCCACGTGGTACACGGCTCGGGCAAATAGGAACACGGCTTGGCCTTCAAGCCGTGTTCCTATTTGCCCGAGCCGTGTTCCTATTTGGCCGGTACACGGCTCGCGAGCCGTGTACCGTAATGTGAATACATGTAAAAGTGATATTTTCGGTACACGGCTCGCTAGTGAATACATGCTTAAGCCACCAAGCGAAAAGAAGAAAAGAGGGGAAAACCTTAGCCCGAGTAACATGAAGGCATGCCACAGCATCAGCACTGCCCTCCTGCAGCGCATCGCGGAGATAGGAACCCAAAGTACCATGAAGAGCAGCAAAAAGACGTTGCATGAACTCTCGCCGCACATCCCCCAAAAAACGCCGGATAGGAACAGTAGTAGTTCGACGAACAAAATGATGCATACGGACATAACTTTCAAAGCGCAAAGAACGAGAGTCAGCAACACCCATGCCACGGAAGGGACGAACTGCCACCAAAATAGCGAGGCGATCAACCAACTCAGCCACCATAGGCGCCAAACGGCCCCCATCCTCCAAAGCGAAGGGATAGTAGTCATGTTGTAAGTAATCCCTAATGTAGATTAGTTACAGCGAGCTAATGAATGCTATAATAGAAGTCCTTATGTACATGACATCGACTAGAGTGCTTGACGCACAATGTCACTAGCAAGACTATAGACAACTAACAGCTCTAGACTGAATCACTTCTCTTGTCTCGGCACCATCCGTCACCCAAGGCTGGTTGTTTAGCGTACATGTAACCAGCACACCGCAAGTTGCAATATCTTCCTTATCGCACCGTGCATGCCACGTTCAACAGAAAACCCGACCGTGAACGACCCCTCGGCGTGATGCCCCGGGGTGTCTCAATGCACCTTTTCCGTATCCTCCACCTAGTGTGGGGCACAGTGACAGCCGACGCAGGAACATGCAAGTGTATATGTCCGCTGTTCAAACGGCTAGGGTTGTCGTGCACCATGTGTATGAGCGTTCACCCTCACAGTGCTCCCCCCTTCCCCTCTCCAGCTTAAACATGTATGCAACATGCCCACACAAGCGAGTGCGCTTGTGCGGTTGACTAGGTCGTCGTGGCGTACAGTAGAGTATAGCCGTGGTAGGCTAGAGGAGGGTCGATGATAGCGAGACTGTTCCGTAGAGCAGAATTAAAAATGGAAATAAAAAGTAAAACTTAAGTAGTGTGTAAAGTATTATAGTTTTACAAACCCTAAACCTTAAACCCCCTAAACCCCCTAAACCTGAGGCCGAGGCGTGGTTCACGGTCGGGTTTTTTGTTTACACTGGGCAGAGGTGCATTCAGTTATAAGTCGCGGAAACATTCATGTGTCGCACAATCCACATGCCAAGCGAAGTACTACTCAACATCGGACGCAACCAAGGAGGCAATCCACATTCGACAGATGCTATCGGAAATATTAAGTCGAATTGTCACAGGGACGACCACCATATGGGAAGACAACCATAGCTACATAGCCTATTCGCCTAATGCACTAGTGAGCGAGAAGACGTAGCACATCGACATGAAGTATCACTTCGTGAAGGACCACGTGCAGATGGGAACTGTCAAACTACGATATATGCCCACTAATGACATGGTTGCCGACATGCTGGCCAAGCCACTACATGGACATGCACTCGTGAAACACAAGAGCGCCATCCTGGGGACATCCGGACCCATGCATCGATACACTTCGTAGCGGGAATATTGCAATCACTTCCGTCCGATTACAAGACACCCCTTAGCTATCTTGAGGGGGAGTGTTGTAAGTATTTCCTAATGTAGATTAGTTACAGAGAGCTAATATATGCTCTGATAGAAGTCCTTATGTACATGACATCGACTAGAGTGCTTGACACACGATATCACTAGCTAGACTATAGACAACTAACATCTCTAGACTGAATCACTTCTCTTGTCTCGACACTAGCCGTCACGCAAGGCTGGCTGTTTAGCGTACATGTAACCAGCACACTACAAGTTGCAGTATCTTCCTTATCGCACCGTGCATACCACGTTCATCAAGTCATGGACCGATTTAACCGAAGGCGCGCCAAGCAAAGCGAAAGTGCGGAGGTCCGCATCAAGTTTGCCATATTGGGTTTCCAATGCAAGGCTGCCCGGGAGTGGGAGACGAGCACCTATACGAGGAAAATTGGTGTTCGTGCGAGCACTTGTAACCGTCACATCAACAACAAGATGACGGTGCGGAGCCATGAACTCTAACCAAACCACATCCCCATGGACGATCTCAGGAATCTCCCCACCGAATACGGCGGACCTTCAACCGCAAGTCCCGTCCCTTGGTAGCCCCCGCTTCAAGCATGAACTCTTCAAGCACGTGGACAATCCGATCTTGGAGTTGGGTGACGTACCAAGAGAACGGGCACTGGGGGATGTGGTCCATAAGCATAGCAACTATGAAGCGCTCACCCGACATAGAGGTGCCCGATACCGTCGACGAAGATCCAAACCTGCGAGACTTTGAAGGAGCCTCATTGCACCGAGGGTACTTCCGAACATGATAGGCGCGCTCCGCAGTGAGGTCAAGCACCCGGTGTGATGCCATCATATAACAATCGGATGGCACCTTGAAACTAGACGTATGTGAAGCGAAAAAGAGAGCTAAAGCCCCGTGACCCGTACCCGAAATCACCCTCTTATAGTCCGGTGGGGAAGGTATGCAAAACGCCAAGTGGTCAAGGTAGGTACCTAGGTAGGTCGTACCGGCCCCAGAAGGGGGCCGAGTGTGGCGACTAGAGAAGTGAGAAAAGAATGATGGCGGCCGGCGAAGGCACCGGGAGGGCCGGCCGACCGCCACTAATAGGGAATAGATTACCGCTAATAGCGTAACACTAAGTAATAAGATAACAAATACTAGTACTTAGGTAACTAGTATTTGCTAGTTGCTAGTACAACTGTTAAATGTTAGTTGTATTAGTTTATAAATACAATTTGTATTACATTTGTAAATTCAGTTGACAATACTTAGTACATAAGCACTATGCAACGGGATGCTAGTGCTAACACCCCCCCTCAAGGTAGCCGAGGTATTGACGGCGTCCTAGCTTGCGTCGAGGAAGGTGCCATCTTGGTCGAAGGTGTAGCGTGTGTCTCAAGCCGGGTAGGTGTAGCGACATGCGCTCACAGGAACGTGCCGCTACCGGCGAGGTGCCGATATGAAGCGGTTCTAAATGTACTGCGTAATGTACTATTCTGAAATGTAGCGGGAAAAACTGTCCACGGGAGAAATAGCCGACGCCTGAGAGCGACCGGCGAGGGAGAAGCAAAGGCAACATGGTTGTTAGGAGCGTGTAGACACGCAAAATCATGGACGGACGCTGCTCGTGTTGAATCCCCCCGTTGGAAAGGTAAGCTCCCCGCTAAGTTAGGTGAGCGTTGCGGCGTTGCCTCGGGAAAATACAATAACAATACTAATTAAAGTACGCACGGGCCGAATTTTCGCGGGTCGGTTTTAAACAACCATATCCGGTCGAGAGCATCGGTAGGGTGAAGGCTAGGTGAGACTGAAAGCTTGGTGTGACGAGCGTGGCGCCGGGCGCTTTACACACGCTCGTCTCTTTTTTACGTGGGAGATGGTAGGATAGTCGCGGACAACGAGCTCGAAGGCGAAGCGTAGTGTCGGTTGGACGATGAATTACTAGCGTGGCGCCGAGCGCTTTACACACGCTCTACGTTTTTTTACGTGGGAGTAGGTAGGACTAGCGTGGCGCCGAGCGCTTTACACACGCTCTTCTCTAGCGTTACTTGGTGGAGGGCCCATAGACTTTCGGAATCGGGAACGAATAGTTGCACGTACCTAGGTAGGTCGTACCGGCCCCACAAGGGGGCCGGGTGTGGCGACTAGAGAAGTGAGAAGAGAAAGATGGCGGCCGGCGAAGGCACCGGGAGGGCCGGCCGACCGCCACTAATAGGGAATAGAGTGGCGCTAATAGCGTAACACTAAGTACTAGGATGGCAAATACCTACCTTGTACATAAGCACTAGGCAACGGGATGCTAGTGCTAACAGCCTCGGGCCCGAAGAGTGCGCGAAATGCCGCGTTGAATGTGGCCCCCGGAATCTCCCGAGCGAGTAAGAGCATCGGGCGTCGGAAGTTGTGGGTAAGTCAATTGGGTAGCACGCGCCACAACATTGTTAACTGGAGATACCACCACCTCGACATAGGGCCCTGCATACCGCTTATCGCTTACCTCTAGTGCTGACGTTATCTTAATTAGATCGCGACCATACGATCATTTTGCGAGTACAATCTACGGATATAATCACGAAATCCGTAAGGTTTATGAGGACGCTTCATAAGCTATCGCTATGTAATAATACAAGTCCGCGGAGCAACCTGTATTGCTTTTCATGATGCCCTACCTCATGAACCTTATGGTGCGCTGACTTGGATAAAAACATTTTGCAAGAATGAACTTCGTAGCCCATAATGGACGGCTCTCACATTATGTTCTTATATTGGTAAAATATTGGGGTTTAACGGTTAGTTAACGTACCATGTTGAGTCCACCGAAGGCAACGCGCGGAGACAAAGCGTCACTAGCGCAGTAAATTGTCCGCGGCGGACGCCCACATGCTTTACCTCTTAAGCAGCTCCTCTAACTTGTAGCAGCTACCTTTTGCCTTTGCGCTCGCTCAATCGGCTCGCGCAACATGCATCGTAGCTCTCGTAGCTGCGCAAGCTGACAGCGTACACTTGGCCGCGTTTGACACAGCCGAGACTCTTTACCTTGCTCTAACACGATGGCTACAAAAAGACAAGTCGTAGACGAAATTCGCGACGCGCCGGAATTTGTTACATGTGTAGAATTCAAGCAACAGGAACAACGCTTACTAGGTAACGCAGCCGCATCAAAAGGGCGTTTGAATGGCCGGTTTCAAAATGCCTTTACCGATCTGACGGCCACGCTCAGCTCGACCATCATAACTCAACAAGCGGCAGCTCAACAAGTCAGCACACAACCCGCCATTGCCGTCGGCGTAGCCGACACGCCGAAGGGTGAAATTACGGAGCACGACGCCCGTGGCGCACGGCTGCCGACCGAGCGACCCTCGATCACCCCTACCGTGCGACCCTTGACCACAGCCCTAGCGACGACGGTAACCCCAACAACACACTGCCATACGAGGACTACCACATCGACATAGAACTATGGGGACCCTACATTGCCCCGGGCCTCGAGCTACCCCCCCCGACATCTAGACGGCCCACAAATCTGGAAGCTTGCCTGTGACACCTACCGCCACCTCCCCGCCCGCCGGCACAACGCCACGCTCGAAGAATACCGCGCCACGGCCTATCACGTTGCCTACGCCGCATGCGCTAACACGGCGCGCATATCAGTTGTGTTAGACATTCTAGATTACCCCAAGGACTCATTGGAATTCAAAGCGGCGATCGTCACCATGCGTCAAAGTAACCACACCCACAACGCGCTCGAGGAGGCCGCCCGTGTGCGGATATCCCACATCCGACACGCCAAGGGCGGAGGGGAGACGAGCGATTCGGACGGCATTTTCGCGGAACTCACCTACGAGCGTTTCCTCAAACCGCGACCGGACGTTGCCTCCTCCGAATGTGACAACCTACACCAAGCGTTCATAGACAAAACGCTCGAGTGCTCCCTACTCGCAAGCGCCAAAGCCGCAGCTAGAGCTACCTTTGCACGCAAGACACCTGACCGACCTGCCCCCGATCGTCCAGCCCCGGAACGTCCTAACCCAACCCCACGACCCCAACCCAAGCCCAAGCCACCACCGAGAGACAACGCAGACACCAAAGAGGCGAAGCCCAAGAACCCCGACAAGAGCGCATGATGGTGTGACCCGCCGCGCCACGCTGTGCAACGACCGTTTGAACTTCACGCGTCACCGCGTGCGGAACATAGCGTCCGCGTGGAAGCGTTTATGTGCGAGCGGGCAAGTTCTAGGCTATATACGTCGAGGGGATTGCATACCTTTCATAATCGGCCGGCGCCCCCCACCTTTCAACAACGACACCTCCATGCTAGACGCTACACAATAGCAACTCGACTTCATGGACTCCGAGCTTCGAAGATTCTTGCAGTCGTGCGCCTGGGAGCCGGGACAGCGCATCAGATGTGTTTCCGTAATGTTTTCAATCCCGAAACTGGGCGAGAACAAATGGCGACTCATTATCGACCTACGCCCCTTGATCAAGTACTGCAAAGAACACAAACTCACGTACGAGACACTCAAGCGCCTCAAGAACCTGACGCGAGCCGGCGACTAGATGGTATCCTTCGACCTCACGGACGACTACTACACACGGCATATGCGACGAGGACAAAGACTTCTTACCATCATCTTTCCCTCTTTTCGCACCTCCACCTATAGAGACAACAGCAACAAGCAGAACATAGCAAGTTTGCGCTCGCAGTTTACTAACAACAAGCCAAATGCCTCATTGGTTTTGGAGCTCTTAGGTCGACGCACGCTTTCGTTGTTGCTTTACTTACTCGACGCTGTTTGATTGATTTGAAATGGCTTCTCTTGGACCTCGTAATCATGTGGTGATCCTAGTGGCTGTTGGAGGTTCCAACGCCTCGTACATTAAACTCGTGTTACAACGTGAGCCTCGTAATGGTAAAAGTTGGTTTCTTGCTAATTCGATTTTACCCGACGAAGAGCATGTCGATGCTATTGTTCGTGAGTTACATGAGGAGACTCTTAATCCATGTACACACGGAATGGCATGAAGAGGGTTAGAACCGCCGCTTCACGGAACGGAGTTGTACGCCTTATCCAAGTACCACCAAAAGTCGGTACCCGATAGGAACATATTGTGTATATGAACCCATCGCATCGCATCGCATCGCGACTGAGCGGCGAACACCTATAGCGAACACCTATAGGTGGAGGGCCAAGACTCCCCCGGAGTCTAGCGTACAGATGTGTCCATTAGTAGTCCTACGGAGGGATATGTAAACAAGACTGGCCTTAGTTTAACCCATGATGATTTAACTTTGCCGAGTAACAATCCGGTTCGAGTGTCGTTACCTGAAGCAAAACATCGACTCGTGTATGTCTTTTCGGCATATGTTCCGGTAACGTTCATCTCAGCTATTATACGCACTCCTACTAAGCTCATACAAGATGTTTCGACAAAGTCGACAATTAATCTAGATGGTATTCACGTCGTTCAAGCTACGATTGACATTGACGGTCTCTCGCTTACGCCGACTAAAGCTCGACGAGTTCTTGACGTAATTCGAAAGTTTGAGTTACCTCATTTTGGCTACTTGGCTCAATGGGAACCTTTTCGTCGAGGAGTAACTGCCAATCATCTACTTTGCCACGAGGATACGTCCTTATCGAGGCAATTCCTTTTTACCCTTGGTTCTCAACCGTCGACATTTGTCATGTGTGGATGCTCTTAAGAGGCCATAATATTCGTCGATATGGTGAGACGCCGACTAATTTACGCATGGGAGTTCCGGCCCCTACAATCAATATTGATGGCTTGTCCGTATCTCTCACCGGAACGCAGCGTAAGGCTGCAATTAATCCCCGTTACGAGTAATGTCGTGACCTACGTGAACTTGAAGACTGGCTCGAGGCGCAGCCTCAGCGCTTCGCCATGCTTGCAATTTATGCCGACTGGTACAACGCTATTGTGTGGGTTACGCCTGAGTTCTCTGGACCTTTCATGAGTTGGTTGCTCAACCGTAAGCAACAGTCTACTATTCCGGACTCTTTTGACTCTTTGGTAGAGGAGACTCGTAAGACGTCCGTGTTACCTAACATTCGAGACGACGTAATTAACACCGTTTTTGGACTTACGCAAGGCAATTTGAGTTACGATGACTACACTTAGTTGTTCACGATATTTTACGGAGGTCCCGACAACATCTTACATATGATCTTCAGTGTGTTCGTTTCATCAGTGGACGGGCTAATTTTCAACTTCATACACAAGCCAAGTCCCATCGTTCGCAAAATAGGGCTATACTTTACCCTTGGTGGAGTTACAAAATTTTCTGAATGATTTGGTTATTGATTCGCCACGCATGGGTCGTGCTAGGACAACAACTACTCAGTCAACAACCCATAGAGGTGAACAACGCACTCGGAAACGACCTAACGACGATCCTTTGGCCAAGGCATCAAAACGGTGGCAACGAGGAGAGGGCTCGTGGTTTGGTCGAGGTCATGGACGTGGTAACAATCGTGGTGGTCGTGGTGGAGGCAGTGGTCGATCTTCTCCAAACACTTGCCGAATTGACGTCACTGCCATCGATGGAGATATGACTCCACATGAGCGCAAACATCATCATGCAGAAGGGCTATATTTCAAGTGCCACAAGAAGGGACATCGACTTTTCCAATGCCCGGAGCTTAAAGGCAAAAAGGTGGTAGGCGCTCCAACGAAGCAGAAATGATGGTGGCAAGGCTGCACTTTTGACGAATTGGAGCACTTGGTTACATCTAGTGGTAGTCTTGAGACACTGCTAGCGACAGAGGTCGTCGAAACCCATTGAAGAGCTCCATCGACTGCAATCGCGACACCTACAACATTAGTAGTAGGTCGTCGTCACAACAAGTAAAGAGGGAGTCGTAAACATGTAATTGTTAGACGTTCGATTGATTGGAAACTTGTTGACGCTATTTTCGAACCTCTGCACGCACGCTTTAACTTCACTTTGGAGGGTTGTGCTAATGCTGAAGGTCTCAACTCGCACGGTGACTTACCTCATTGTTCGCCGAGTTATTCGATTCTGGGAAAAACTTGAGTGGAGAGCGCGTGTTCATCAATTCACCTTGGGAGTTAGCGGAGCAGATTGGTCGTCATTTTGAAAGTTGTAGGCGTACATCTCCGACATCTAAGATGGCTGCATTTGTTCGTCCTTAGTGGGCTAAGTTCAACGAGCTCACTCGACATTGGAAAATTTACAAAGAACTCCCAACAAGGACATTGTTGTTTACTCGACAGTCGTTGGATGATCCGACTCAATATGAGGTGGTTGCTCTAGCACTTTGGCATGTTCTATTGGTGTTAGTCGACGTTGATTGTGCTTTTTACGATCCATCTCCGACTATATTTCCCGATGAATCCACGTCGGTACTTGTACCCCCAGACGTCCCGGAAGAGTCCATCGCTACGCTAAGACAAATTTCCCCGGAAGCTGCCGCCTTGTTAACGCACCATACTGAAGCTCGGCCACTGATTCGAATTGAGTTGATTGTGAAAACTCTTGATGGCGGACAGCTCATTTATGGATTAGTTGACTGCGCTGCGACTCTTGACTTTGTCTCTGAAGACTTCGTACGACGCTTTGCTCTACAAACTCGTAAATCTCAGACCAAGACTCTAATTCGACTTGCCAATGGTCAATGTGTGACATCTTCTAAAGTCTGTGACATCACCTTTGAGCTAGCTAGTCAGGAATTTCAGCGGACTTTTTACGTTCTACGTGATTTACGCGCTGATGATCTGGTACTTGGTTTACCATGGCTTGACGATGAACAAGCTTCTTTACAGTTCGGCACGACGCTTGTTTGTACACTGATGGATGGAACAACAATGGAGACGCAAATCGAGGAGCGGCGGGTTGAGTGTCTCTTAATGTCATCTAGCAAAATTCAGAAGCTCATGCGCAAGACGCGCCGCAGCAAAGGACGTAATGCTGAATTTTACGCAATTCACATCTCGCCAGCAGCGGAACAACCGGTGGAATTTCACAATGGAGAGGAACTAACTACAGAGCAACGTGAAAACTTCATCCGGTCGTTACTCTATGATGACTTCCCGAAATTCCTGCAACCATTGGATTCGCCGCATGTAAGACGACAATGGGATCATCCCATCGGCACAAGTGGCCTGATGAAGCGTCAACGCCTCAACCGATTGTCACATGCAGAGCGCGCAAAGCTTAACCGACAGCTCGAAGATGCCATGGACGCTGGCTTGATGCGATCCAGCCACAGTGAGTTTGGCTCGCCGATTCTTTTTGTGCTGATGGCTCACTACGACTGTGTATTGACTACCGTGGACTTAACGAGGTCACGGGTAAGGACGCTTACCCACTTCCGCGTGTGGATGACACACTCGATGAACTTAAGGACGCGAGTTTTTACACACATCTTGACCTCGAGTCTGGCTTATGGCAAGTTAAGGTGCGTGATCGAGACATTCACAAGACGGCATTTCAGACATCTGATGGACTATTGGAATGGGTCGCCATGCCGTTTGGATTGCTGTGCAATGCCTAGGCGGCGTTTCAAAGCATGATAAATGACATCCTTCGCGACTTTTTACATAAGTTCGTTATTGTCTACCTCGACGACGTCCGCGTCTCTAGTCGTACACTTGAAGAACACCTAGAGCAAAGGCATCTAGTTCTTCAGCATTTTAAAGAGGAGGGCTTGAAGTTACGCCTTAAGAGGTGTCTCTTCGGACTTCAGGATATGGAGTACTTGGGTTACATTGTCTCCGCTGGAAAACTATCGGTTTTAACAAAGAAAGTCGAAGCCGTTGCACACTGGCGAGTGCCTACGACGCAAAATGAGGTTCGTAGTTTCGTGCAATTCTGCAACCTCTCCGCCAAATGTACTCATCATTTTAGCGACCCTACGGCACCACTGACGCACTTACTGCGGAAGTCCTTGCCACAAAAGGTTACGCTCACGCCTAAGTGTTTGGAAGCTTTTGAGAATATCAAGTTACGGCTTATTTCCGCGCCACGTGTGATCCTTCCGGAGGCCGGCTCGAGCGCGACGTTCACCGTGGCTACATATACTTCGGCTGTGGGAATTGCAACAGTCATGTTGAAAGATCAAGGAGGAGAACTTCAACCATTCTTTTACTAATCGCGTATAAGCTGAATTCAGTTGAGCGTGACAACACTTACTCTTATTCGTATGACTTGGAAGCTTTGGCCGTACGGGAAGCCGTCAAGCATTGGAGGTGTTACCTTGAAGGGTGCTCTAAGTTCACTGTCGTAACAGACCACGACACAATGCGACATCCGCTTAAGCAACATAACAACAAGCTGATCAAGCGGCAAGCACGTTACCTGCGGGACTTGCAACCGTTTGTGGGTTCGATGACACTTGCATATCGCAAGGGAGCCATGAACGAAGCTGATCCGTCAAGTCGGCGACCAGACATCGTACCTCAGGCCACAATTCCATTATTTTGGGATGGAGAGGTTCCGTCAGATGTAGAATTACGACGGAAGTCCCAGCCGTTGTTAGAAGACGCACAATTCAACGTGATCATTGTTAGCGCGTTGCGGCAGAGCCTTGAGTGCGCTTATCTTACTCGTGAGGGGTACTCCAAAGCCTCGTTTTATGGGGTCGAGGGTCAGTGGACGAAAGACAGCCGGATAGAAGCCCGAGCTCGGTCCTTTTGACGTCTCGATCGCCTTTGTATTCCGCGGAACTATGAGCTACGGCTGGGGGTGATCACAAAGCGGCACACAATGCGTCTAGACTACTTGACACACCAACATGTGAGCAATGGTTTTGTTGACAATGTGTTGATTGTGGTCGACCAATTGACTCGAATGGCCCATTTTCTGCCATGCAAAGAAAGCGTAACAACAGAGGAAATTGCTACTTTGCTTTTACATGGAATCTACCGATTACACGGACTGCCTAGAGTGCTGGTAAGGGACAGTGACCCGAAATTCGTCAGTGGCTTTTGGCAGACGCTTTGGAGACGCCTTGGAGCGCGACTCAACATGTCTTCAAGTCGACACCTAGAAACGGATGGACTGACGGAGCGCAGCAAAAACACGTTTAAGCAGCGTCTTCGTTGCTTATGTTGTTACGATGGAACAAATTGGACAAACTTATTGCCTCAAGTGGAATTTGCGTACAACACCACTCGTGCGCTTGGGACTGAACACACACCCTTCGAGGCCAACTTTGGGTTCTCTCTTGAGGAGCCCCTTGAGTTCATGTTCAGCATGCGACCTTCAATTCTAGTTTCGCAAGACGCGACATAGCGGTTAAAGTTGTTACAAGAATTACATGCTCTAGTACGCTCACTGTTAAAGCTGCACAAAGATGAGATGCAAGCTCGTTCGGAACCGTCGACAACCCCACACTTCGTTCGAAGAGACAAGGCGATTGTTGTTACAAAACACCTAATCTTACGTGGACAGTTAAACATGAAGCTACGTTACCGACAACTAGGACCTCTTTAGTGGGGGAGCAAATTGGGAAACACAGTTCCAGATTGAAACTTCCAATGACAATACGCTTACATATAGTGTTTCACGTTGACAATTTACGACCATGATCCACAACTTCGCTACGACCACATGTCCCGGTTACAATTCCAGAAGGTGATGATGAGGAGTTTGAAGTCTCGCACGTTTCCGTTGTGTGCATTAAGTCGCTACATGGACGTCGAGGCAAATATTCACGCTTCATGACGCACTTCAATGATGACGATATTCCACCTCTATGGCACCGGTTAAAAGAGGTACACCGAACCACGGCGTCACAAAAATTCTTGGAGACGCCCCAATGGCACACGTTTTCCAAGACTAATTCGTACATTGACTTCATGCACGCTCACTAGCGCGCATTCTTGAGTCCCAGTAACCGCTTTAGTAAAGGAGCTTAGACCACGGAGGTAAGCCTCGCGGTTGTCCTTAAGATTTGTCAAGAGGGTGAGGGTACGAGTGTGACGAGTACATTCTTGCAACAATACATTGTATGATAATGTACATGTACTTGCTACTAATTCCGATTCGGCAGGACGTACAACGTGGGTACGTCGCTACTGCTATTCAGTAATGGTTCTTATGCGTACTATACTATCAGTACCTCCCGGTACGCACAAGTACACATAGTAAAGCTAACCAATCATGCGACGCGCCGAACGAGGTTCCCAATGCTAAACGAAATTTCTAATGTTGGACAAGCCGCGTCGCTAGTCTTTTGACGACGGTTGGAGAGCCCTAGCACTTTGCACGTTGACAAAGTGAGAACATGTGCAAGATAGCTAGGCGAAGGCTAATTAAGCCTAGTGCAACAAAGGGAGGTGACATAGCCATTTCAACAATCCTTTTGCTCTATTACAATTTAATGTGAAACACTAAAAACTGAAGCATCTTAACATCCTTAACATCTTCCTTCTCCACTTCCACCTGCACAGACACCAACAACAAGCAAAAAAATAACAGATTTGTGCTCGCAGTTTGCTAACAACCATCCAACTGCCACACATGCCGGCGAACGCAACTTCATTGGAGTCGACGAACTCCTCGCCGCTCTCGAAGACAAGCGACTTGAAGTGAGCATGGACGCCACGGCGCGCCACAGCGCAAGCGTCATTGCACTTCCGGCATCAACCAAGAGGAGGAGGCAACCCCAACCCTGGCAACCCCTGCCAACACGGGCGAGCGACACCACATGAGGAAAACCCAAGGAGGAGGGGAAGGCACCCGACAAGGACATGGGAAAAGCGGACGCAAAACTCGACAAGCTCAAGCGTCGCCCACATCCGAAATAAGCCGCAGTCGAGCACGAGACCCATGGCTGACGGGGTGAACCGCCGGGCCGGTTCGAATCCAATAGGATCCAGGAAACCCGACCCCGCCTTCGTCGCGTGAATAATACCACGGTACGGGTACGGGTAGCCATTCTGATAGTACACCCATATATAGACCCTGCTGCTGCTTTCATCGCAAGCATCAGTGCAAGACTCTGCCCGATGGATACAGTTACCAGTGCGGGCTTACCTGCCAGTCCCACATTCCGGGGGTGCAAAAAAAGAATAGAAAAATAAAAATACAGGTACCTGTAGCAGTACCGTACAGCGTACAGGTACTGAAGGCGATTTGTTATTGACATGAGCTGGGCGGTGGCTTGAGAGTGCGTGAGTCGGCTGAACGTCGTTGTCATGCACAAAAAATCGTCCGCGAGTGTCGTCGTCGGTTGCCTGCGTCAGTTTCGCTATCACCACCACCACACAGGAAACTCTATCTGTGAAGGTATGCGGCCTGACAAGTGGACCAGTCTGTGATGGGCTGTATTTGCTTTTTATCCGCAAAGGGCCGCTGCACTCGCTCCAATCGACTGCTACCGACTGTTGTCTTGTGGCCAGTTAGCGGCCGCGCGACTGCGTGCTAAGCTCTCGCGTCTGACCGCCGGCCGCGCCGTATCTACTGCATAACACGAACTTTCTGCCTCTGAGCTCCATAGTATACTCCACAATCCAGTTGTTCTCTCTCCCGTGCTAGTGGCGTGTGTCTTCCACCCTTCTAGGTCGCATTTGTGGGGGGTGATCCCGGGGCGTCGTGGGTCGTGAATGGGTGTGCGGTGACGCCCCGCCGCGGCCTATCCAATAAATATTATCGGACTCGTTACGTAGCAGAGCATCGAGTTTGAACGACGCGGCGTTCCATTAAAATAGATAAACATAGTTCACGTTTTTATAACTTAGCACAGCTTCCCCGGAAAGCTGCTTCCGAATATAGCAGAAGAGAAAGAACAGGAGGTGGACAGGGTCTCTTGAGGTTAACCGATGCTAAATCATTTCCCGGTGCAGCCGCAGGTGAAGCTTGTGGAGCGCTACTCTCGCCCGTTGTAGCCCCCCCCCACGCCACGCGCGCAATGCCGCTGTTCAGCCGGAAAAAGAGCCTTGGTGAGCGGGTCCATAAGCTAGTGGAGCGCAATGAGGTCAAGAAACTGCAGGTAGGCCTCGATACGGACGCGTGGCTGGGCGAGTGACGCTGCCGTTTTAGCACCGCCTGAGACAAGACAGTGCTGTGCAAACGCTCGCGGGGCGGTGCTAGCGAGGCACTGAAAGAAACATACTGACTGAAAGGTTAGAGGGAGGGCGAAGGTTCCTTGTGTGACAGCCGAGGGATACTTCACTCACAGCGTGGCGCTCCCGCTCACAGGATCTTCTCATAGACGAGGCTACGGGGAGTGTGGCGGAGCGGAAAACGGCCATTGAGCACCGAGACAAACTCGGCCGCTCTCCGCTCGTTGTCGCTGCCACCAGAGGCAGTTTCCTCATGTCCAAACTGGTACTTGAGATACAAGTGCAACTGTCAATGTTCGAGTCGGGTCGGGCTGTTAGTTGTTACTCATGTTATGGTGGAGAGTACTGAAAGTGTGGCGTCACTTGTTTGCCAATTCATATTAGCTCATTCAGGCCGGCGCGGACGTAAACAGCTCGACTGATAGAAAGGGTGGCGGTGGCGCGCTGCACGAATGTGCAATCAACGGATTCGAAGGCGTGGCGAAGCTACTGGTCGAGGCGGGCGCAGACCCCTACCTCGAGAACCTTCAAGGTTTTCTGCCCATCTACTTGCAGTTGCACCGTCGAGACCTGTTTTACCTCACTCGTGCTGTCCACAAGAAAAACCTTGCGTGCTGAACAATGTCGACACTGAAAACAAAACGCAGGCTTTACCGCTCTGGATTACGCCATCATGAAGGGCTACGCCACCCTCGTGCGCATGTTTGAGCAGTGCTCCCTTTTCTCAGGGTGGCTTAACCTCAAGGTAAGGTTGCCTCATTCTAAATGGTGGAGTGGTTTCAAAACTTATCTGTATGTTCTACCTGGGTGCTGACATTGAGCTAAAGTGTATCTTGAACAGCAAGTGAATATGTGGGTAACAGAGCTGAATGACGGCGTGCATATGCTGCAGGCCAACCGCTTCCACGGCATTTCTCGCCGCTGGAAGCCGCGCTGGGTGTCGGTCTTCATGCGGACGACGCACCCGAAGAATGGCCACAAGCAGCGCCGTTTGCAACTCTGCGCGTATAAGGACTTCGAGGTACGCACGTGTACCGCCCCAAGGACTAGAGTCCAATGCATAAAACGAACTAATACGTCTGCGTCTTCATTATTGATTGACCAAACTTCTCTCTCTCACTCTCTCTCTCTCTCTCTCTCTCTCTCTCTCTTACACACACACACACACACACACACACACACAATCCCCTGTCATAATCATCAATGTCGCCTACAGTCTGATGTTGCCGACAATCTGATGTCTAAATGCTAATTTCAAACGTAATGCATATCTAATCCTTATGCGAAATGACACGTGCAGCTTAGTTGAGGTTATAGTAGACGACCGTTGAACTTGTTTCACGTTGTTCTTGGAATTAACTGGATGAACATGTTTGCTGCTCAACCATGTTTTGTCTCACTCGGAAACTGACACCCTCTTTCTGGTTTGCCTTCAGTCTTTCAAGCCATACAGCAGGGTCTGGCTCACCCACGCGCGGGCGGCAGCGTCCTTCCAGACCGGCTCCACGCCTGGCGAGGAGGTGTTTCAGTGCATTTTGTCGCTGCCGCCCCGCAGTTCCGCCCCGATAGGTCTCACGATGGACGGGGACAGCCGGCTGGGCTGGAAGGTTGCCATCCGGCCCGCATGCAGCGAGGCTGATGGTCAGTCTGTCCGTCAGGAGGTATGTGATGCCTTGAACATGTTCGTGTGCTGGGAAGGATTGCAAAGCATGACCAGCATATGTTCATCATATTCCATTTTCTGTGGAATTCTGTTGCCTCAGGCCTGGACCGCCCTCACCACCTTTACGAACATAGTGAACAGCGTGGCTGGGGATCAGGGTCAGCCGCAGAGACGGCACACCACGGGCGCGCCCGTCGCCATGCCCCAGCAGCATCAACAACAGCACCCGCAGCAGCAGCACGCGCAGCATCAATTGCCGCCACGTGGAAGCGTCACCCACCTGCGCTCCCTCAGCACGCCACAGGCCTCCCCGTTCCTGGCTGGCAACGGGCACTCCAGAGCTGTTAGCGCTTCCAGCATGCCGGACATCCGTGTGCCCCCAAACTCGACGATTCTCCCGCCACCAGGTGAAGCAATTGTAACACACACGCGTGCACACACACACACACACACACACACACACACACACACACACACACACACACACACACACACACACACACATACACAAATTGCGATCAGCATGCATGCATGCATACATATGTACATACATACATACATACATACATACATACATACATACACTTACAAATACACATTCAGAAAATAACCTTTACATTTCGCATCTTTGAAGGAAAAATTAGATGCTGACGTGGTTGGCATTGGTGCTCGAGTCAGGTATGAGTGATGCCCAGCTGGCAGCGTGGCTGCAGGCGAGCTACAATCAGGGCGAGAGCAGCCCGAGGCTGAATGCTTTGATGCGCAGGTAAGGGACTACCATCGCCGTTTCCCGTGCGCATATCATTGCTTACCTAAATTGCACTCCCTTTTGAAACCGGCATTATTTTTTGTTGTTGCCCCGTCAACTTCAGAGCTCGTTTTGTGTCGCAGTACTGAGCTAACATGCGTGAACATCCCCTCCCCACATCGTCTCCAGCATCTCGCTGGATTCCAGCATGCAGTCGGAGGGATCCCAGCCCACGGCACCCAGTGGCCCTGTGCGCGCCAACAGCCTTCCACGCGAGTCCAACCCAACGCCCGCTCAATCAGAGGCGGTTGACGTGGCGGGTTTGGCGGATGCAGCGTCGGACACCCACACCCCCTCAGCACCGCCTCTCGTCTTGGATGACGCCGAGGAGGATGACAGCCCCTCTGAGGTTACATCAGCTCACATGGTGGAGCGGCTACCCTCCCAGGAACAGGCGGATCTGGTTACGTCAGGTGGGGCGAAATAACACGCCTCTGCTCATTATACTCCATTTTGTGCGTCATACTAATACCCGTGCAGCATTATTTTCTATCCTTAAGTTTGGGGAGGGGGAGATACTGCACTCAACACGCCTTCTTGGATGAGTTTAAAACGTCCACGCTGACAAGAGCAAAGTGCGATTATGTGCGAGCATACTTTCCACCATCCCCACCACCGGTAGTCAGTCAGCCCTTGACACTCATTGTTACAGCAACTGATTGGTTTGGTGCTTTGGAAACTGTAGCCTTTTTTTATTTTCTCCACACGCACACACAAACGCGCGCGCATTTTGCTGTTTCTGCTTTATCATATTTAGAGGGCGGTTGTGGGGTGGTCTCATCATTGTCACAGAGGTTTATGTTCTTTAGCGCAGCGTTTCGGGTGGAGGTGTTATATTATAAATTTTTCTTCGTCGAGGTTGGCGAAACGTAGTGCTACACTCAACACGTCAAATGAGATACAGGCGTCCACGATGACAAGTGCAAAGCTCCTCTATGCGAGTAACATGGCGATCATCATCAGGAGGCAATCCTTGACACTCATTGCTACAAGAACTGTTCGTTTACAGTTTGGCAGACTATCATTTCTTGTTTTTCAACACACACACACACACACACACACACACACACACACACACACACACACACACACACACACACACACATTTTTGAAATTTTGGATTGGTAAGAGTCAGGTGGCTAGTTTTTTTTCACCTGTCAGTCCCATATCCCGGGGGCGCAAAAAGAAAAGAAAAATGAGTTGGGGGGTGGATATGGGGGCGGCCTCATCATTTTGACCGAGGGTTTTGTTTTGTGTCCAGTCACAGAAGATGAGGCACCTGAGTCAGGCGCTGAGCCCAATGCACCACCCTCCATGGAAGATACGGCACCCATTCAGCAAACTGGCGAAGAGATTTATGATGCGCAGGAGCTGCCCACCGTGCCCAATCATCAGCCCAGCGTATCCCCTGAAGCGCTCCCCGCCGTGCCCACCCACCACCCAAGCGCCTCCTTCCGCTACGAGGAGGAGAACCTTTCCGTGCCCGCGCAGCTTATGGGCGCCCTGCCTCAGATGCAGCACGTGCCGGTCACTGTGTACAACAAGGGGGATGCCCCGGGCATGATGGACGACGGCTCGGACAGCCTCTGCGTCATATGCCTCGCGGAGCCGCGCTCTGCGGGTTTCGTGCATGGCGACAGGTGAGCAGCACAGCGACAGAATGTGGCTTGTTAATAGAGCTTTACAAAAATTACATTGTATCTGTAAATGGCGCACACACACATAAACACACATACACACGCACACACACACACACACACACACACACGCACACACACATTCTCTCTCTCGCGCACACACACACACACACACACACCTTCCCTTTCTCTCGCTCTGTCTCTCTCATGCACAAACACCTTCTCTCTCACACACATATACTTTCTCTCGCTCTGTCTCTCTCTCACACACACACACCTCTCATACGCACACCTACCTTCTCTCTCTCTTTTGCTCTCCCTCTCTCTCTCTGTCACACACACACACCTCTCATACGCAAACATACCTTCTCTCTCTCTTTTGCTCTCCCTCTCTCACACACACACACACACACACACATCTTCTCTCTCTCTCTCTCTCTCTCACTCACACACACACACACACACACACACACACACACACACACACACACACACACACACACACACGCGCGCGCGCGCGCGCGCGGGCACGCGTCCAAAAGTCCACACTCCTTCTCCCCTTCCCTCCCGATCACGGCCTCCTTAGTAGATATTCTACAATTTTTGCTGACGGCAGTATTGCTGCTGTGCCCGCAGTGTGCATAAGTGCTGTTGTAAGGGGTGCGCCATGGACATGAAGAAACGCGGCGCCGCGCACTGTCCCATCTGCCGCCAAGAAATCCAGCACATCCTACTGAACTTCTACTAACGACGGCGCTCTCAGCTTATTTCTTTGTCAGAGCACATTCGTGCTACATTCAGTACACATGCTCAGCGCCCGCCCCTGCCAATGCTTTTTGCTCCCGTCTTGCTGCGGGGCATTTGTCTGTAAATGGCGCGTTGGGTTGTGAATACATTTCTGTACATACCGAGAACGAGGAGACGCCCTGCAGGCAGGCTGCAGTGCTGAAACCCGAAGTATATAAAGCCAATGATGAACGTCAGATTTTCGACCCCATTTGTGTGTAGCAACGAATTCTAGAAGCTTTGCCAGTCAGGTGCTGCACTTTTTGCTGCTCTTCATCATTGTAAATAAAAGGTAGCAAAGTAGTTAACGACCCCAAGCGTGGAGTGGCACTGTTACGGCATGACGCATTTGTTTTCCATCATTGAATAAGAAAAGGCCCATTTCATCTGGTGCAACGTTTTGCCAACTAACACGCAGTGCCTTGTTTAATATACCATCCGTAAATTACGAATTACCAATATTTTGCTCACCATGTCCGAGTCAGTGATGGCATCCTTCTACCTACTTTTTTGTGTAATTATCTACATACAAGAAAAACGCCATGCCAACGCATCTAGCCAGATATGAACAAAACTACCCACGAGTCGCGGACAAGAAGAGAGTAGTCCACCGCAATAGCAACACAACCACCCTAAACAATATCCCGCGGTAGGTCTCACTGGAGATTACCGGAGGCATATTATCACGACTGTCCCTGAAACGATTTCATTGCTTGATTCCAATCTAGCGCAAAGCTTGAAATAGTGAAGTCGCGTTTCCAGCGAAAAGACACGCCACTTGAATATAATGGCGTAATCAATGCGCCTTTTCACTCTGATACGCAATGAAATTGAAGATTAGACTAGCTGCTATGCACCGTAATATTTCTTCTTGTTTTTCTCTCATGAGAACAAGGTATTATATAACTAACATGCTCCCGGGTTGTCTTGCATTGGGGAGCTTAGCAAGGCAAGCTCGGTGTGGACCTCCGCACTTCCGCTTTGCTTGGCACGCCTTCGGTTCAGTCGGTAGATGACTACTACCCCTTCGCTCTAGAGGATGGGGGCCGGTTGGTCCCTATAACGGGTAAGTTGGTTGATCGCCTCGCTATTTGGGTGGCATTTCGTCGCTTCAATGGCATGAGTGCTGCAAACTTTCGTTCATTGCGTTCTAACGGTTATGACCGCAGGCGAAAAAACCCCTCACTCAAGTTGTTGACGGTCCCATCTCGATCTAGGCACCCCTCGTCCGAGATAAGCGCGGCTCCTCACGACGCATCTCGCCACCTAGCCTAGTCTTCTTTCCTCCTTCGGGAGAGTGGTAGAAGAGAAGGCCAAAGCCTCACACGGTGCCGGGCAAGCGTTCTTGCCTCCGTGTTAGAGTTTTTCTTATGTCCCTCGGTCCTTCGCCGTGTGTTTTCCAACACCTCTTTAATCGCGTTGTGTCCGTCCGTACCCTCCCCCGGTGGTTTACGCTGTTAGGTGGTCGCATGTACGAGGAGTGTATTGTTGACATAATTATAGGCACGCTGTCTAAGGCAGCATGTCGATAATTGGGTACCAACTAGGGGAGGGGTTGGTTGAACACGCGGATCGAGTCTCCGCTCAACAAAAGATGTTGGGTACAGAAATGCTTATTCGAGAACCATCCGTACCGGGTTTTTCCGGTGGCGGTCAATCTTGATGACCTCCGCCGCCAAACTGTGCTGCTTCTCCGGCTGCGACCCTCCTCCCGCATGCGTAACTTCTCGCCTCACCCCCACAGGAGACTCGAGACTCACAAGGCTTGTCGACTGTCAGCGAACGCCATGTCATAGTTGTGCTTTGCGGGTGTCCGGCGCCTGGTCCAACGCCCGCCGCCCACCCAGATCCGCCCGTACCCTCCTTGCCCACCCTAAAAAAAATTCCTGTGATACTGGTCCCGCCCGTGGAGTATCCAGCCACGAAAACAAATACCAGACTAGCCGCGCGGGAGATCTTGACGCATGTGTAAAATAGTGTTTGAAAAGCCCTCCGTAATGAGGCTTCCCGAGGGTTGCTCGTCCGCGGATCGCAGCCGCCGGTTTTCACCCCACCTAGTCCCCAACCGTGCCACGCATGGCACGGCTATAGGGTTACCAACGCCCACAACGAGGAGGTGGGGGTTAGTGCCGACGGGCCTGCGAGCGCACCTCCCTTCGGGGCCGCCGCCGTTGCGTCGGCGGGCGCCAAAGGTCCTTACTAGATCTTAAGTTAATACGTAGCATAGTACTTTTTTTTCCCGCTCATTTGATTAGCGATACTACCTGCCATCACATTGCCGATAGCCGTGGGCGACTTAGCTCTCAGCCACCCACACAAGCGCATTCTTTTGTGTGGACATGGTGCATACATGTCCGAGCTAGAGTAAGGAGTTGGGGGGGTGTGAGAGCATAAATGGGTGGAGTTGGGGGGGTGTGGGAGCATATCCATCTTATGTCCTCATGTACATGGTGCACGACAACTTTTTATTTGTTTTTAGCCATCCTCGCAGCGGTGATATGAACATGTTACTCCCTTCACTCTCTCTTAGTTTTCGTTGTGCGCACATTTGGTGAAGGATACGGGAAATGTACTCCGAGACACCCTGGGCATCATACCGATAGGTCGTCGGGAATCAAGCCGTGTGTTTGAAACCACCGTTATGCACACACATAGCTAGTGGATTCTCCACGGTTGACCTTCATCTTAGCGACATCATGGCGCAAAAAAAAATGGCAGCGACAACATCGGGGGACTCACCCGCCGTATCAGCCCAAGTCTTGCATCGCCCTCACTAAACGATGTACTTCGTGTGATGATGGGGCATATGCAAGCATTAAAGGCTCGCATGGACGAGTAAGATCGCGTGCGGTCGGATGACCTCCACCGTGACGCGCTTCATGATCACCCGTCGCTTATTTTCGTCGACTCCGCCCCCACCGCCCGTACATGCGCACATTCTCAACTCATCCTTCAACTACGGGTCGCAGACGACCGCATCAACCTACTCCGGGCATAGTCAACAGCACACTATCGATTCTGATTTTTTGCTCAGACGTTTAGATATGTAAAGTAACCTTTTGACGAGGACTCTATTTCCCGCCCCATTCGTATGGACGCGCCCCTTCTATATCCGGACGCGACCTTTCACGGACAACAAGTCTCCTCTCGTTTTTGCCCTTGAAAGGTACTGCAATGATTTAACAACTTGCATTGTCGTCTTCGTGTGTGCCTCTCAACCCGAACGCACAACGCTATACATATGCTATCTTCTTCAAATGTTGTGGGAAACATAACGATGCATAGCATGCCATGAAGAGTATTCGTTCTTGTCTACCGGACTGCGGCACTGTTTCATGGCAAACATGGAATGGGTCCGGTTGCTTCAAAGTGGGTTCGGCTCCACGAATAGCTCAATTTCCAAGTCCCGGTTCATGTGCGAACCTATCAAAGGAAATCGTACTTGGCAAATCCTTCAGATTTCTCAGACCGGACCACGTTAAAAACCCGTGCTTTTGGGAATGTGTTGTGGGAGTATCAACGGTTTTTGGACAAGGTTTGCGTAAATACCTGTGTTTTTAGGGACTGGGTTGTGGGAAGTTCAACTTTCTTTGGGACTGGACCACCAAAATTTTGGTGATTCTAGGTTCTGAAGGCAAGTACATGAACACCGCTATTTTTTGTTCCGTTGGTTTAATTGGGACCGCGATCCCGAAAGGGAATGCGATACTCATGCAAGGTGAGAGTAGTTGTGCACTTTGGGACCGTGAGTGCGTTTTTGACAATTTCGAGATTTATTTCTGGAAAATTACAAATTTTACATGTTGTTGCTTAAGGGGGTTCCGCTTTTTCCAAACTACTGATTTTCCACTGCTTTTTCTTGGTAATTCATAAAAGTTTGGAATTTTCTTATGTATATAATTTTCCCCCTTTTTAATCCCATACAACGTACATTTTGATTCCATTTTGTATGCAATGTAAACAAATTTTTAGCAGTTGATAGTATGTCCCACACAATTTGACAAATGTTTTTGGCCTCTCCTTCAAGTGTTGCTACAAGCAGTGCGATTTTATGGCCCTCCGGCTCAAAAAAAGATACTCGCCATAACATGGACCAAAGTTATTTACGAATGTTTTTTCCACTTAATGACGCAACAAATAATGCCAAATGGTTTATCGCATGGCCATTGCGAGTTCACCAAATGAACATTAAATGCATCACATCAACATACAAGTAAATTAGGAACATGTGGAACGAAACAAATTGTTACATGGGTGAGTCGGAACATGCTTGATTAAAATATCTCACTCACAGTTACTTGGTAAACTCACAAATACGACCACACTAGTCAATAACTCTAGCAATTGCATGAAACAAGTAAGGAATTTTCTAGGCTATCCTCCTTGAAGGTGTTCTTCTTCTTTCGTCATACATCCGCTTTATTTGGTTGAACAGTCGCTCGCATGCAGTAGACGTCGAAGGCATCGCCAAATATTTCCGGACCATGAAAGCCAAGTCCGGGTACGACGTTGCATGACCTTTTCACAATGTCACATACGTCCTTATCCGATTCTCGAGACATGTCCAGGTAACGCTCCATGTCATCGGTCTCCACGTGAGAATTACAACGGGAGTTACACGACCTGTCAAATCCTTGGAAGCAAATACATTAAACGACGTACTCTTCGACGACATGGGTTGTTTGCCAAGCTGTGGCAGTGGCGTTGCTGAATATGCAGCCTCCTCCTCCTCCTCTTCCTCCTCCTCCTCCTCTTATGCGTCACTCATTCACTGGGCGTTATTGCTTTGCAGACTCCTTCTTGGCAGGTGCCACGATGTTAGTCGAAGGGAACTCATTCCTAATGCCAATAAAGTATAGGTTTTTGAACCTCCATATAAATAAAAGTGAAAGAAAATGTATAAGTTGGAAATTATGATAACAAAAAAATGATACGTGAGAAAATATATACACGGAAGTTATTCTCAAACTAATTGGGCATTAAGTTGCATTATGTACTGCCCGGAATGTCAATATCGAAAGCAAATACTTAATACATAAAGCAAATATAGATTTGTGAGTGAGCGAGTGTGTGTGTGTGTGTGTGTGTGTGTGTGTGTGTGTGTGTGTGTGTGTATTGTGTGTTCGATGTGTTATGTGCAACACAAAATATTCACATTCGCAAATAATGGTGGGCGCACCGAATGTCCCCGTCGTCGCAATGCCCACCTTGATGTTAGCGTGGTCTCGGATGTCCGTAAGAGAGAGTTATTAAATGATTTGTTTTCTCTGCTTCCCCCTTGCCTCATGCATATGGGCTCCACATGCTTCGCCTCGACGGTGTAGGGGTCGACGTCCTTCCGCTCATCTTCCATGGATACGGACATGTGGGAGGATACTTTATCCAACAGCGTGCCCAACATTGGACACACATGGGAAATTGTCAACATACTCCCCGTGCAACAAATTTGCAACTTGGACCATTGGTAATTTGATGGCGGGTAGCTCTCGGATTGTCTCCCAATCCTTAGTGTTGATGGCGAACTCCGAGAGTGTCTTCCCATCGCCATTGGGGAAGCAACTTTTGGGTACCTGTTATAGAAACAACAATAGCTAATTCATGTAAAATATCATAAGAATCATGCAGGGATGACGGTATAAACATAAGTATTACGTTGCATGGATAAACAACTACTAACATGAGGCATGTACTTTGTGATTGCTTCCGCATTTTTCAAACCACACAACCCGAGGAAAAAGTCCTAACCAACGAGTGGCAGACTTGGTTCTAGGCTTACTAATAGGCCCATCTCAGTTTGAATCTCAAAGAGCTTGGCAGCGCCCAAGGTGCTCCTCGAGAAGTGAGCGCTCTGTTTTTGCATTTTTCGGGAACAATCCTTGATGTGAGGCTCCTCCACGAACTTATTGATGCACAGCTGAATGGCATGCGTAACACACGTTTGCCCGTCCAATATGCGCCCCATCCTTTTTAGATATTGGCGCCATTGTCGCAGAGCTAGCGAGTGCATTTGCATGCAATTGCTGGTGATTGAAATTAACCAATTACGAGCAATACATGCGCATAAATCAAAACCCGCTGCCAGTAAGGTATCCGCACCCCTCTAGGCAAAATTAAAGCACACAACCACTTAATCGACAACGACCTCGCAGAAACCCTCGCTAACCAAGTTGCGGACGGACACCCACCCGACACAACCTACCACCACGGGATCAGACGTGTCGATAGGCTACTGGACCTTGCCGTACACACTCATACCCCAAACCCTGGAGAACCCATACCCTACAGGTACACCAACCTCAAAACTGATGCACACACGTACAACACCAAACACACACACACACACACACACACACACACACACACACACACACACACACACACACACACACACACACACACACACGCACACACACACACACACCCCTTTCGCAAACCATCAAACACGGTGCCCTCCTCGCCCGCGCCGAGACGGACGGAGCGGACTTCACCTTCCACATAAAATACACATCACTCACCAATGTCCAATTCACACAAAAATACGATTTCATGTGGGGAGTGCACAACACCCGCCTCCTATGACACAACTCCACCTTGCGCTGCCCTGTGTGTGGTCAATTCACCGGCAATGGCCACATGGCCGGTAACTGCCCCACCATGTCCGGCCTCAGACATGACCGCCACAATGGCGTGCTACAACTCCTCCTCTCCCTCATGGAACGCCACAACGGAGGCCGATGGGCGACCATCACGACAGACTTTGGTAGCAAACCCATCAAGTCATTCACATCCCCCACACCCATCCACACCCCTCTTGACTGTCATCCTCCTCACCACACCCACATGCCCACCCGTCTTGTTGGTGCTAACGAAGGCCTCTCGCCCGACTCCCTCACTTCATGCCATGTTAGCCTCCCTGCCGAGATACTCGCCTCCGCGTTGAGACCCCCGGCACACAAGCCCGACTTCATTTGGCTTCCACGAACCCAGATTCGTCGGACACACAAACGGCCGCCGACGTGCCTACCGGATTAAAAAGATTCAAATAGGGGAATGGAAATACGGCACGGACCGCAACCTCTCCCACACCGCATAGATGATTCGCGATAAACACAGCCCCCTCGCTCGCCAATGCCATTCGCCAACACTGGCCAGGTACGCTTTTTTTTCTTCAATCGATTCGCTTCGCGCTTCCTCGCTTCTTGCAAGAACGAAAAATATATGTAATGCTATATGCGAGAGACAACGACAGAAAATACCGTCACGCAATCCATACCTTCTAACAGTTATGTCAGTGGCATATAAATTGTAGTTGGTGTACTTCGAGGCGGTATGCGTTCAAACAACGAAGATCGGGAACGCCGACGACGAGTCCGGAGATACCTAATGTCCTATCTAGTGACTGCAAATGAGAAAATGAACACACTACGGAAAGCACCGCCGAGAAATGAACGTGTTGGTGTATCTTGATACATCCAAAGAACAGTTTTTGTATTTCAAATACAGTGTTTTGCACAACGCAGAGCGGACAACGCCGAAAACCAGTAACGGACAAACCAATTTATTATACAAATTTATTGTAAATAATAGATCGCGCGAACAGCCAGCACCGTCGAGAAAATAAACGTGTTGATCTCATAGCATTTGTACAAGCGAGGGCGTAAGACAATTGCGACCGGATTTTCCGTCGAATGTTTTAGTTGTTTTATCATTTTAGCCGCGTCGGTACCCTTAGGTTCATGTGATGCGTTAGTTTCCTTCCGGCTTAACAACAATTTGAACAAAGGTAGATGAATTAGGCGAAGTTGGGTAAAGCCGACGCTGCAAAACAATTTAAGGTACCTCGCGGTCAAGGGGTGGTGAAGTGGGGCGGAAACGTGTACTCACCTTTACCGACAACCGCAAACTCAGTCTCACCTCTTCCCTCTCCCTCCTCGACGCCACCTCCCGAAAGAAAATCACCATACAAAGCCGGACCCAGTAAACCTTATTTTCCTGCGAGTCTACCGTACCCCGAAGCCGTCGCATGAGGAGGGCGAAATTTGTCGAAAGAAGCCCGCCCCCCACACCACGGCAGCGATAATCCGTCCCGACATGGCGTCTCAAGCCGGTGAGAACGCGAATTGGGCCTCCAACGGAAGCCCCCCCAAGGTTGCAATCTACAAGACCCCGCCATCTACACGCTACGATTGGGTGATGCAAAATCGTCTTCGCTTCTTTCTCACTTGACGCGCAAGGCACGAGCCTGCTAGGAGGCTCACATCGTCTATCCTCCATCAACGTCCGGAACACCTTTCTTTCTCAAGCCACCGACATATCGAAGCGCCTGCAAAACCCATTGCAATAACTACGCCCAAATCAACCCCCTATCATCGCCAACGGCACTACTTATCCCCACCCCCGCCCTTCTACACCTCGCCATATGGCGGCGAACAAGACCCTACAAAACAACCCCGACAACCTGCCCGTCACTATGGAAGAAGACAACCCCCACCGACCGACTCTTCCCTCCAAGCCCCTAAACACCACAGCGGACTCCGACGATTGGCATGTGGTCACGAACAAACGCCGACAGCATCCCGACACCATCAAGCTCTCACATGGAAGCTCTACAATTGACGCTTTGAGTCTCGCCCTCCATGCCGCTATCCGATCAACGTCCCCGGAAAAGAGAGAATTCCTTCAACAAGAACTTATGGACATACATGTTGTCGAAGGCCTCCTTCCCCGCCACGCGAGTGGTAATATGCCCCGTAGTCATGGCCCAAGCCCAACCGCCTCCGCACTTGCCCCTCTCGGAATCGGGAACGGAAGTTACACGTAGGTCGTGCCGGCCCCACAAGGGGGCGGGGTGTGGTGAGTATTGAAGCGAGAAGGAGAGAGAGGGCGGCCGGCAAAGGCACCGGCAAGGCCGGCTGACCGCCACTAATTGAAAATAGAGTACCGCTAATATCATAACACTAAGTAATAGGATGACAAAGGGCTACCTTGTACATAAGCACTAGGCAAGGGAATGCTAGTACTAATACCGTCCTTCAAGGTAGCCGAGGTCTTGACGTCGTTCTAGCTTGCGTCGAGGAAGGTGCCATCTTGGTCGAAGGTGTAGTGCTTGTAGCGTGTGTCTCATGCCGGGTAGGTGTAGCGACATGCGCTCACATGAACGTGCCGCTACCGGCGAGTTGCCGTTAAGAAGTGGTTCCAAACATATTGCGTAATGCTTTAGTCTGACATGTAGCGGGAAAAACTGTCCACGGGCGAATTAGCCGACGCATGAGAGCCACCGGCGAGGAAGAAGCAAAGCCAACAAGGCCATTAGGAGCGTGTAGGCACGCAAAACTCATTGAGGGGCGCTGCTCGTGTTGACTCCCCCCTTTCTCCGTGAGAAAGGTTAGCTGCTCGGTAAGTTAGGTGAGCGTTACGGCGTTGCCTTGGAAAAAACAATAACAATACTAATTTAAGTACGCACGGGTCGAATTTTCGCGGGTCGGTTTTAAACAACCAGATCCGGTTGAGAGCATCGGTAGGAAGAAGGCTAGTTGAGACTGAAAGTTGGGTGGGGCGAGCGTGGTGCCGGGCGCTTTACACACGCTCTCCTCCATGTCTCGTAGGAGTTGGTAGGACAGTCGCGGACAACCAGCTCGAAGGCGAAGCGTGGTGTCGGTTGAACTATGAATTACTAGCGTGCCGCCGAGCGCTTTACACACGCTCTACTCTTTTTAACGTGGGAGTAGGTAGGACTATCGTGGCGCCGAGCGCTTTACACATGCTCTTCTGTAGTGTAACTTGGTGGAGGGCCCAAACCTGTCGGAATCGGGAACGGATAGTTACACATAGGTCATGCCGGCCCCACGAGGGGGCCGGGTGTGGTGAGTAGAGAAGTGAGAAGGAGATAGAGGGCGGTCGGCGAAGGCACCGGAAGGGCCGACTGACCGCCACTGATAGGGAATAGATAACCGCTAATATCATGACACTAATTACTAGGATGACAAATAGCTACCTTGTACATAAGCAATATGCAACGGGATGCTAGTGCTAACAGCCTCCCCTCGTTGATCTAACCAACTTTTCCATGTCTCGCCCAGACTTTCCATGTCGCGGAAGGAGGCATTGCCCCCCACAAGCAAGCCGATCTAAATAACCACCGACTCCCAACCACGAATCACTCCGCGGGGGATCGATTCGAGTAAAATGCCCGCGGCCCGCGCCTCGACCTAAGTTGTGGAAGAAACTCAACGGTAGGACACTTTAGACTACCTTAGCTCTTGTCTCTAAGTGGAAGTGTCAACATAGAGCTGATGAAGGAAGGGAACAAGCATGCATTTTCCTCAGCACGGCGATCCGAAATAGCGATAGAGCTGATTTTAGGTTGTTTCAAATTTTCCGTGGTGAAAGGGGACTTTGAGGATCTTGTAACGGGACTTTTCCTATGAGCAATATGTAATGCATTGTATCCAACCTTCCATTATAGTCGGAAATTGATTACACTCTCATGTACGGTTTTGCTGACTTAGCCCCTAGGAGTATCTAGGAACATGTGTGCATTCTTAGTTCTCCATGTATGGTTGATGGAAGAAGGTCCTCAGACAACACCTACACAACGCGATAGCGGTACATGTTGTAATGAAAATGATTTACAACAATACCGTAAAGTTGGAGCGGATGCTTTCTAACGGCCATCGGTTGCTCAGCAATGAAGGATACTTAAGAGGAAAGATTGGGCCGGGTACACTTCGACTAGGTACACTTATCCACACGCCTATCTGCAATGTGTGCCGACGTTCCTCGGAGGTTGAAAACTGTAAGCAACCGCAGTAATTGCCACAATCCCGTCGCCTAGTCTAAGCAGTAACAACAAAAATGATTTTGTAATTAAGAAAATTACATCTACTACAAAGAAATGCAACCATTTGTCAAGAAATGCAAAATGAAACTTCTGCTCGACGTTCACGATGCACGGCCCGCTCCCACCGAACCGGGGTGCCAACCGGCCTAGGTAGATCGGCGCTCGAGAGGGGCGACGAACCAACCTAACCTAGCTCCCTCGTCACTTCGATCTTGCCGGAGAAAGGACGGGGGAGGCTAGCAAAAAACCCTCCTCACGCGGTCGCTCGTGGATCCCGCCGTCGCATCCCGTAAGCCCCGCCCAAGGTCGTAGCCGCTCCTCCTAGTCGAGGTCCCCCGTCATCTCGAGGGCAGGTGAAGGGGACCACGACAACCACACAAAAAAAGCTAGCGCTCTTGCCGCCGCGCTGAAAATTTTACCGGCCATTTCCCCGGCTTTTCCCTGTCTGGTATCGAGGTGCGTGCATGAAAAATCAGCGTGCGGCCGTACCCTCCACCCACCGATCGCGCGTCCGTCGAGCACCCTTGTTTCGAGTGCGAGCCTCCGCGTTGACCCCGGCTCCCGCTCTCTAATATTAGGTGTGCATGTCGATTGTGGGTAGCGGTGGGGTAGGGCATGGTCACCATTGCCGGATCCAAAAAGGCCGCGGGAAGGGGGGGGGAGGCGGAAATTATTCAAACCCTCCGCACAGAATTTTCCGGAGGCAGTTTATCCGGAGGATAATCCCGCCGCTAGACCTCGCCGCTCCTCCCGTCGCGACAATCCTCCTAGCTGTTGGTGTGATAGTGCCCCCCCTTGGTTCAACTTGACGTCGACATGCCGGTCGACGTTTAGCGAGCGCCCTTCCCTAGCGGTGCTTCCCGCCTTTCCGCCGCCAGCTCCAACACCCTCAACCCGCCGCTAATCAGTCCGTACCCTCCTCGCCAAACAAATTTCCACAAATACATGCCCCATCCCCCCAAATAGAACGGCATTTGAGGAGTATTCAGTAGCGAAAAAACATATCGGACGGGCCGAGCGGGAGATCTTAGCGCCGGTGTACGGATATGACGATTTTCCTAAGCCCTCCGTACATGGTTTCCCGACAGCTGCTGATCACGCGGATCGCAGCTACCGGTACCTCGTTTAGCCCCCTACCGTGCTAGGCTTGACACGGCTACGGGGTCACCAACGCCCACCGTGTGGAGGTGGAGATAGGTGCCGACGGGCTTGCGAGCGCACCCCCCTCCGGGGCCGCCGCCGCTGCGCTGCCGGCGGGCGCCCTACATGTTATAAATCATATTCATTTTCATTACACCTATCTTACCGAATTGTGCCAACCACGTTCTACAGAGAGCGGTACATGTTGTAATCCAATTTCTTGTTCCATGGAAACGTGTTGTGCACTACCATGGTTGTGGCTTGTGCGAAGTCCATTTGTGGTGGAGGCGAGAATGCTCGGGTGGAAAATGGGGCGGTTTCAAGTAAAGTATTAATGAAATACACCTAGTCATAGGGGGCCTTATGAGACAACAACCAACATAGAATGACACGTTGTAATTCAAAATCAATTTCAATTATAAATGAAATACATACGCTACCAAGACATCTCGCATACATAAAAAGGATAACAACTACTTGTGGCAAGTAAGAGAGGATAGAGGATTTCAAGACATAGCCACTAGCTAGAAGGACTGCAAATTGCACAAACTCTACAACAAGTACGCGGTAAACACGGCGGTTTGTGTTCCCTTCCCTTTTTGATGGATTTTACTGATTTCTTTGTATTTCAATGTTTATGGAAGTAGAATGTAAAACACAACAACATTTCACGCAAGGGCATAACGTAACACGCCGAGGCGTGAGGCGACACGCGAAAAAAATTAACGCAAAGACGACTTCACATGTCAGATCATGCAATTGCAAGGTTGATTTATCTTGAGCCGCTTGGTTCTTAGGTGAACTTTGCCACCATCCGCGAAAGATGAGCAACCTGGTTGAGAATTTGATTCAGACGGAATAATAAAGGCGCGATGATGACTATTTGTGCCAGGCCACGTGATGGCTTGTGCAGGGTAGGTTAAAAGCGACTAGGTTACATGTTATAGGTGCATAGGTTAATTCTTTATTATTCCGCTGATGGTCGATTCCAATTTAGAACAACATTTAAAGAATTAGTCAGTGGTCATCCCCGTGCTTCCTCGAGCGGCGCGTGAGGCGCCGCTTGTCGCCTCCCCGTGTTGCATTCTCTTCGTGGCCTAAGACTTTCCTTAGTTTAATCTGCTAGTTTGTGCACAATTTGGTGCTTCCTTTTGCCGTGCTTTGGATTCCGTGATCTTCTGGTCACTCTTGCCATTTTGTTTCCCCTCCCATTTTCCTTGTCCGTGCTCATTTTGTTCTTATTTAACCTAGATTTTCTCATTTAAATAATTACCCATGAGAAAAATAAAATATGATGTATTCTAAAACTACGAACAACCGACACAATATAGTAATGATTTGCTTCATATCAGCATCTTTCCGGGTTTTATGATTCGCATCGCAATATATATGATGATCGACGAAGAAAATAAGCTGTAGTCACTGCAGTAGTTAGGACTGTAGATAGTAGTTTCATTTGAACTCACCCCCCGCTTGCTGCTGCATTGCTGGCACAAGCGCGACGGCACGACTGCCGCGCTGCGCGAAGGGAAGCGGCTGAGGGCTGCTGCTGGTCTCCCGCGCGGTCACACCGATAAGCATTTAAGCTCCACACTTCGCAGTATCACCCAAACAGGCCGCCCAGTGTTAAGAGGTGGATACCCTATAGCAAAAGTACGACTGTAGCGTTTGGAGGTTTTCGCCTTCCGTGCCTCCACTCACCCGCAAGCAGCGCCTGTGCTGCGCCCTGCCCTCTTTTTAGGCCCGTGTCACCCGTACGACTTCGTCAAAATGAGCATGAATCCCGAGTATGACTACCTTTTCAAGCTTCTGCTGATCGGTGACTCGGGAGTGGGTAAGTCTTGTCTGCTGCTTCGCTTCGCCGACGATACATACACGGAGAGCTATATCAGCACTATCGGTGTGGACTTCAAGATTCGCACGGTCGAGCTGGAGGGGAAGGTACGAGTCTGCCCCCCTCTTGACCTGTCACCTCACCTAAAGATTTGCAGCCTTTTGTTTGTCCCTTGTGTGGTGTACCTTTCTGGGCACACCAGCCCTAAGTCTGTAAGCAGCTTGGGAGTTTTAATGCTTAGAACCCTCATTGAAGGTTGAAAAGTTGTAGCTGTTGTTTGTTCTCTGCGCAATAGCACCAGCCACCCTTGGGCACCAGGGGAAGGGGAAAAGAAGTACAGGGACCGCAGATGCACTTCGACGCGCCTCTTCCGAGTCTGTCTGCACCCCAAATTCCATCTTCAATTTCTCCAGGTTTCTATATCTAAGGTTGCGGTAGTCAGAGGCAGGTGTTTGTTATTATGGGTCTCGCTGTAGCTGTGTACGTACGGTGTGACCGTCCTTGTCTTAGTTGGCTCGTTATTCTTGGCAGCCACGCGTGAGCGGTTTTCTTGGTAAGGTATATGTGTCGTTGGTGTTGACGGTCCTCTTCCCGGGGAATTTTCCGTGCTAGCACTCTGGCTTGTAGTTGAGTCGATACGGACAGTTCGTGACGCAGGGATTTCCAGACGTTTGAGAAAGTCCCGTGACCGGGAAACCTGGTGCGGCCCGCGTATTTGCGCTCGGAAAATAGCCGGGCGGGTTTGGGGGATACTCACGCGGCTAACTTGGAGACAATCCGATAGAGCGGGGGTTTTGATTCTGCCGTTGTTTTGTTCTACGGGCTGACGTGACGTGGGTTTCCGTCGGGAAATTTGGACCACGTGCAGGTAATCAAGCTGCAGATCTGGGACACGGCTGGTCAGGAACGCTTCCGGACCATCACGTCCTCCTATTACCGCGGCGCGCACGGAATCATCGTAGTTTACGACGTGACTGACCAGGAGAGCTTCAATAACGTGAAGCAGTGGCTGAACGAGATCGACCGTTATGCCAACGAGAATGTGAACAAGCTGCTCGTGGGCAATAAGAGCGATTTGACGGCGAAAAAAGTGGTGGATTACGCCACCGCAAAGGCCTTTGCCGATGAGATCGGTATCCCCTTTCTGGAGACCTCCGCCAAGAGCGCCACGAACGTCGAGCAGGCTTTCATGACCATGGCCACCGAGATCAAGAACCGCATGGCGACGCAGCCCGTCGCGGCAGCCAAACCCAACACTGTGCGACCCGGCGAGGGACGCGCGGTGAACACCAAGTCCTCTTCTTGCTGCTGAAGAGCGCTCGGCGGGAGAGCTGTATTCCAGGCGCGGGTCAGGTTGGGGTGTTTGCAGGCAAGGGGGGGAGGGGGGTGTGGTGCCTTGGCGTGGGACGGGCACTGACCTTTCTGGCCTACAATGACAACGTTTTATGTCAGATCTGTGGCGCGAGTGCTGCATAACCCGGGTGGGAACCGCTTGCATTCCTTTATAGCTATAAGACAACAGAATCAATAGGTGGACGCTGTCAGGTGGAGGTGGGTGTCTTGCTGGCCGGGTTTTCCTTTGTCCTGCTGGCTGTAGCAGGGTTATTGGTAGGTGACCTCGCGACTATGGTGTCACCAGCAAAAAGTAGGAGAGCCGAGCGTGTCTATCTTTGGGATGGGCTTTACAAATTAGACACATTCAACAGCATTGCGGTGGACTTGATAGGAACACTGAAACTGACACAGCTCAATTGTCTACACGGTCCCAGACATCCACTCTTGCTCTGCTCCATTGTCAAATAACTTTTCATCACTCTTGTTTGAAGCAGTGGACTACGCTTATTTCGAAATGCTTGCGTGCCTGGATATAATTCATATCATGCAGAGGGCTCCAAACAATCTGAGGTGCATGGGGGTTTCATGCACCAGTTCTGAATCAAATTGAAACAGTGCATACCTAAACTGCAATATCATACTTGCAGCCAAAGGTCGCGAGCACGGTGGCCAGTAAGACAAATCATGAGAACAATGAAGGCATCTGCCGCTTCAGTCATTTGCTTCGAATTATTGAATAGTATGTTCTGAGAGCTGCCATCTAAATTACATACAATTTAAAAACCAGAGCCTCATTTACAGCTTCGATGCTACGTGCAAGGCAGCACAGGTACTACGAGACGGCCTTAGAACCGGGTGTGACCTCCCTGAGAGCACAGGCACGTTTGAATATCAGCCTGTGCCAGTTTCTGAAGCTATCAAGATACTATATACCCTTACAAGTTGATACACGTGGAATGCCTACCTAAAATGTCAACGCAACACAGCACATGAGGTCCCATCAGCCAGGTACATAGTAGTCCATTTCGTCCAGAGTCAGGTTGAGCTCGTGCTTCGGGATGTCCTCCCACGGCACAAACACATACTGTACGTCAAGGCATTAACGTCTGTCAGTCCCGTAACCTGACAACTACTGCCAGTAAACCCCAATGAACCGCAGTTGGGAGGAGGGCACTAATTATTAAGGTGAGAATCGCAACCATCACGGGGTTGCCTATGTGTGGTCGTTTGAAGTGGCCATTGGATTGCGTACCGTGTTGAGTCCCCGGTTGCACTCCTTGCGACCTGGAATGTTCTCGTCCGCCTCAGACTCATCGCCAGCCAATGCACCTGAACAGAATGAATGCGAGGCGTGAGATTCTACACTAACGGGCTTTGCTTCTGGACAGTGTGGAGCAGCGGGCAAAAATGTGTGTGTGTGTGTGTTCTTTAGGGATAGGAAGGAAAATCACCTGGCTGTGGCGTGAACCGTCCAACCTCACGATCATACAGGACCAGCTGTCTGACGTCCAGGCGGTTGTTTGCGCCGGCGGTGGTGGAGCGCAGCTGCAGCCTACACCGCACCTCGGTGCTCTTGTCCCCAGGGTACAGCACCGAGGTGCAAAGCTTTCCAGACGGCTGGATAACATTAAAACAGCACAGCCAGTCGCTTGATGAGCGCTGAACGGTATTGGGCAACGTGACAGGTAGAAACAGATGACCACGCCAGAGGACATGCCAATCATCTGTTTCAGTTGGTAGTGTGGAAGCTAAGAAAGTGAAGTGGCTAAGCGAAGGTGATCTGTCAATGTGATACATTGTACAGGAGGGGAAAACACAGACGGTGTGATAACATACCTCCAGGAGGTAGCGGCCATGGCTGATGTTGATGCCGTCGTGGTTGAACTTGCCGGTCAGATAGCGCTGGTAGTTCATCATGGTCGGCATCACGGCGATGGGGAACTGCGGAGAAGTTCTGTAGATGAGGGTCCCGTTAGGGAAGAAGCGCATGAACCGAAAGTAGAGCACCAGGTGCACTGGGTTCTTCACCCTAAAGCCTTGCTCCCCAACCCTGCATAAAAACACTCCCTCAATCAGTCTCTCCCCGTGCCCCACTCTGAATCTCACACAGCTACATCACGCCACATGAGAGGGGACATTCCATGAGAGGCCTATGAACAACGCAGCCAAGTTTAGACGGGCTCACACCTGAGGTATGTATTGCGACTGATGTACATCCCATCGAACCGAAGGTGGGGACGGTTCAGATACATCGTACGCCAACAGCCACTGCCCATTCAGAGTTAAAAAGGAGGGTGTGTCAAAACTGTGGGCAATGGAAAGGGAGGGGACGAAACAACAAATATAATGCAATGAACTGGTAGATAAGCAGTGAGAAGAAGAGTTGAATTTAGAGGGTAAAGCAGTATGAGGATAGGTGGGGTGTAGACTCATGGTATGGAAACAGAAGTGAAGTTACGCAGATTACATATACAACTGGATGAGCAAACTGGTAAACTGGTATCATATGTACTATTGTTCTAGTATGGTACACTGTGGAGGATGTAGCGAGGAGTGGAGCGAATTGAGATGGGCAAATAGGAAGGAGAGATATGGACTTGGCGTAAATGAACCGGGGTCAGATGGAAGTGAAGGCATGTCACAGAAGTGAAGAGACATGAACATACACAAAGAAGTCGTAATTAGGGTGGAGGAGAGTGATGTCAGCAGAACGGGATAGATAAGTATTAGTCGAATATGAGAAGCAGATTATTGACTTGGATCGAGGTATAGCAAACATGTGTCGAATGGGGTGAAACAAAGCAGAGTGGGGTACTGTGACATGGATTAGTGCTGGGCAAAGTGGAATGTAGATGCCCTGAAACAGAGAGGGAAGGTGATACCATCAAGTGGTCATGAACACCCAAAGCACAGCACAGCACTACACCTGAACTGCTTCTCCAGAATGGCCGTCTCTTCTTCTGCCTCCTCTTCGCCATTTACAGAAGGGAAGACGTCTCTGCATGCCTTCTCCCACAGTGCCGGTCGCTGCAGCAGAGTAACATCCCCACCTAAGGGTCAGCACCTGCCGCCCATGACCGCAGTGCCAATCTAGGGTATGGCGAGGGAAAGGCGAGCGAGGGTGTGTGTATGTTTTACCTCGGTCACTCGGTGCCACGACTTGCAGACGCACGCAGCGCGAGCCATACTATGCGCTGGCACCATTCGTAGCACATGTACCATGATATCGTCCGATAGAAGACGCTGGATCAGACTCAGCGTATCTTCTGTCTCCTCTTCTCCCGAAGCACCGTCAGTCGCGACGGGCGTCTGTCGGCTCTTTCCGACCCCGACGACTGCCTGAGGCACACGCTTGCCGTATAGCTCCATCCACGGCCTATCCGCCCGGACATACATTGAGGACGCATGAACCATCGCGTCACTGTTCGCGGCTCCCAAATTGTTGTATATCCCCGGCCAGCGGCCTTGAAATGACGGCAGCACGACGACTGTCGCCAGTTGTCAAAGCGTTCTACGCTGTCGTTTTCAGTACGGCTGCTTGCTCCAGCAGCACTCGAATAAACCCCGCTCTGCTCAGTTCTATTACCTCTGCCTGTTGTCTCTTCAAAAAGCGAGACTGGGTATCCACGTGACCCGAGAGAGTTCAGCCCTTCAGAGCCGCGGTAGGGACGGCCGGAGACAACGGGGCCGGGCTCTTCGCAAGTGGAAGCAAATGGTTTTTGCTAAGTGGTATATATCTCGCAAATAAATTCTCCCGCGCAGATAGCGGTGCGTACTATTTATTTTCAACAGCACCAGAACCGCTACACAGCTATTCACGGAAACTCGTTCGGCTCAATTTCTGTCCATTTTTCCTGCAGTTTCGTGTAGCAAAAGGTTCGGGTGCGGTGGCTGGCCTCCTGTTTCATCCTCCTGCTGATTCGTAAATTGTCGCAGTTGAGTTCAGCGCGCGCACAAATGGTACCAGGTACCCTGAGCCTGCTGATGCTATCGTGGCGCGCGTGTACCCGGACATTTCGTGCTCATGTACATATCTATATCACCTGCTTACAAAAGGGGCCGGTTCCTGATTGGTGAACAATGCCACCATCCGCAAAAGATGAGGTGCTTACAAAACTCTGCGAGAAGCCACCCAAAAAGAAATGAGGTAATAATACACTCCTCCACAAAAGTCCGGACATGCATTATGTTAAGCATAAGCTAGTCAAGAACACGCTCCCCTCTCACCACGTCAAGCACGACGATACCCGAGTACCACCCAATTGTAGGAGAGCCGAGAAGCAAGCAGTAAGCCGCCATCCGGGGTGGTTAGACCTCAGCTTAAAGCGGGTGTTGTCGGTGGAGTTTGTCGAATTAAGCCCATAAACTCCCGAGAAATTGTGTGAATTGCACAGGTCATTCTGAGCGCCACGCTTGGGCATTGCTCAAGCGCTCATACCAAGCTGCATACTTCTCTGTGTTCCACATAACCGTATTTTTGGGGGGTTTTTGGAGGGGGTTTGGAGGCGTGGGTGCCGTGTTCAATGCGCGAGGTTTGGTTTGCGGGCGTGTGAATAGAGCACGGAAGTTCACGCCGCTGGCACGGGTGATTTTTTTGGAAAGCATGCGAGCAAAAACGCACATGACGCAGGTTTGGATAAACACTGCACGCTGTAAACATGCGAGGGCGATTGGCTTACGGGAGGGGCGAGGTCCAACTTGGCCGTTAGGGAGGCATCACGTTGACGGTGGTGTTTGGAATGCTTGGGTATGTGCTTGTACCAACCACACCCGCCCCACGCGCGGCACGCGTCGGGAATTGGGCTCGGAGGTGAATAGGAATGAAGAATTGGTAGACATATATCGAAAAACCCCGCACAAATCGTCTCAGGAGGTGAGCCGACTTCGATGGGTGTTGCTTGGCACTGCGGCTCAGCGGTGCCGGAATAGTTTGATATTTAAAATAATTCATAACAAATTGATTTGTGGAAGTTTGAACTCCGGAGTAGGTGCGTTCGACGCACATTGTCAAGACGCGTCCACCGGTACCTGTTATAAAAAGTTTGGACCCTATATGAGTAAGTTATGATCGCTTGAACATTGTTGCCGAAAGCGGCTTGCCCTTGGCTTGTGCGCATATCGGAGGTAAGTCTACATACGCGATTTCTTGCGTTTCCCCCACAGCGGCCTGCCCAACACCTCCTCCCTCCGTCGCCTATGCATAATATTTGCGCGACCGTCGCATCAGCGTTCATATTGCGGCGTTGTGCGCCCGTTACTCTTTTCGTCTACCAAGCACAGCGACTGTTTGAAAGAGCGTGCCGCACGGGTGCGGGCGCGATAACCCCAAGTACACATGCCCGGCAGTGTTCGAACTCGCCCCTCGCAGTTGTCGGTGCATTCCGTTTTGCGCGCAAAAGCACTGCCTGGGATTTCAGGATATTTGTCAATAAAATCGACGCATGATTGCATTTTCTAGTTGCGCAGGTGCGAAATCTTGTCCGGACTTTTGTGGAGGAGTGTAATATAATATTTACCCTAGGGCAAGTTTTGCCAAAGATGTCAGTTTGCTTACAATTTGGCCAAAGGACACCCACAGACAGGGCCTGTGGGTCGATAGCGCAGGATTATAGGGATGGGTGGGTGGGTTCGCGCGAAGCCTAGATTGGCTGAGCGCGAAAGCAGAGAGTGCCTAGGCTCGTGGCTAACTACGGCTTATAAGGCACGGGCTAGCTAGAGCTGACCGTTGGGGAAGTCGTTGGTCGTTGGCTGCGTCTAACTGCTCGGGCAAGGTGGTTGCCCTGCAAGTGAGACGCGCCGATATTAACGGTAACAGTAACCGCTAGAGTTACTGTCCCGTACACATGATATTGGATATGCAAACCTCTAGATTCAAATCAATCTGACCATTTAACCTAGGGCACGTTTTGCCAGTAATCTAAAGCCAAAGGCTTGCACAGCCATAATTAGTGTTGCGGGGGGGACGGAGTGAGCCAGCCGAAGAACCGCCAAGCAGCAGGTGTTGGGGTCATGGTTGGGTCAATGTATTTGCCTTCGGTCACGGAGCTGTTCTTGGCCCAGCCACCCATAAATTTGATTACGGGGAGGGGCGCGCCGATGCAGCTGGCAGCGGACGCCGCGCCTTTCCGTAGGCTGTGCGACGTCCACTTGAAACCGGTGGGCGCGGATGAGTTGACGGTGCGGAGGGCGAGGGTGAGCCAGGCGGAGATGGTGGACGCGGCGCCCCACTCGTGAGAAGGTTCGGAAGGTGAGAAGCTCCAAAAGGCGAGTGGGGGTGGCGTGTTGTAGAATTTGTTGCAGAATGCCGCGCGCTGCTCCGTGTAGTAGTCGAGTAGGTCAGCTAGGACTGGGTTGGCGGCTACAGGGATGGTGATGACAGGTTTATCGCTAGCGTCGCGGCGCTGGTCCCCTTTAGATTTGCGTAAGAATAGGCAGATTTGTTGAGAGGGCCTGTCGACAATCATGTCGCCGGTCTGGCAGCGGACGCCAGTTTCGGCGCGGCAGAAAAACATGTAATTGACGCACACCGCCAAACATGCTTTGAAGCGCTACATCTGAGGGAGGGAAGCATGAGTCCACGCGAAGGTTCTGTGTAAGGTGTTGGCGGCGTGTAGGATGTCCAGGGCGACTTGTGCGGGTAGCGGGAGGCGAGCGGTGGTGGGAAGTAGGCGGTGCTGTAGCATTTCGAGGCCACGGCGGGCGTCCGCCAGGAGTTCGCCCACGGCGATAGGTTGGCGCCGGTGGTCGCGGAAGAACTTGTTAACCGCGGAGAAGTGAGGTTGCAGCGAGGTGGCAGCGACCGTTCCCAAGAGGGCTAGCCAGGCCGTGTAGCGGACCATCGTGGCTGGCGTGGCCTGTAGCGGGGCGATATTTTCCTCTGCACAAAAAATAAAAAACTGTCTGATTGCGCTTTGGTAGCTCGAGTACGTAGAGGGCGCTAGCGAGTTGCTGAGTAGGGCAACCGCCGTAACCCCGAGCTTATCTGTTCCTAGGAGGTCTTGAAAAGTTTCAGCCATATCGGAGGACTAGGGCGACTGTGCTGCTTCACGGCGTAATCCGTAGCGCGGCGGTCTTGTACGCAGAGGGGGGACGTGATGTACATGAGTATTTAATCGGTCCGGGCGTATCGCCCGGCCAATCGCACCGCGTCGATTGTAGAGCCAAATGGGGGTGATAGCCGAAAGGCCACGATGCTCCACGCGGGAGGCCCGACCCCTTCGCGCTTGCCTAGCCGGCCGGGAAAGAACAGGTCGCGGGACGCTGGGAAGTGCATGGTCTCGGTGGCCAAGCGGGCGAACGCGTGGTACCACGTTTTGTTTCGCCAGTAGGGGGCGATGACAGTCGCCGCGGCTTGAGCTTGTTCGAGTTTGGCGGCGAATGCTGGTAGGGCAGACCAAGGGGGGTTGCAGTAGTTGTTCTCGCGTTTCCACGTCGCGTCGGGGAGGTGTAGGCAGTCGATGTCCTCGCACAGGGGGTCGCGCCAGCGGGCGTTGAAGCGTGGCAGTTGCGTGTTGAGCATAGAAGCGAAACGGTCGATCGTATGCGGGCCCCACCGGCGCTGAAGGTGGTTGAAGAGGTGTGGGTTTAGTTGTCAGTCTTCGGAGTCCATCTCGCGGCTGAGCGTGTCGGCCCAAACGTTGGCGGCCGACCGGATGTAGCGTGGGCGGATGTGGATGTCGTTGGTGTCGAGCAGGAACCACAAACGCCGTAGTTCGGTCATCATGACGGGCGACCGGGACGTTAGCTTGGTGAGGACGGCGACCACGGCAGTGTTGTCCTCGTGGAGGAGGACTTGTCGTTCTCGGAGTTGCGGTAGAAAGGATTCGACCGCGTGCCGGACCGCTCGGAGTTCCTTCCACGTAATGTGTTGGAGGCGGTCGGGGGCGCTCCAAAACCCGCGGGTTTGGTAATTGGCGTCCTCGTTGAGGACGGCCCCCCATCCGTAGTCGCTCGAGTCGGCGTGCAAATAGGCGGTCTCGATGGGCTTGTAGATCGACCGGCCGTTGTGTTGGGAGGGTACCGTGCGCCACCACTCGAGGTCGCGTCGGAGTTGGTGGGTGAGGCGCACGCGTCCCCCCCAACCGGTACGGGTAGCCAAGACGTTGTGGAGCTCGCGCAAAAAGAATCGGGCGGGCGCGATGGCGAGGTAGAGAAATTGCGCTTTCCCCGCGAAGGCTGCGAGCTGGCGTGTGGGTAGCCATCGTGCGTTGGGCGATGCTCGTCCGAGCAAGGACGAAGCGTGTTGTGCGAGGTGTCGCAGTTTTCGAGTGGGGCGCGAAACTCGCCGCGTTGTAAATCCACCGTGAGGCCCAAGTGGTCGCCGACTTGCGTTGGCGTCCACACACCTTTCTTGGGGTTGCGTTGTAGGCCGAGGCTGTCGAGCAGGGCTTGGACGCGCTGCCGAAGTAAGAGTGCCTCGTCGTAGGAATCCGCCAAGAAGAGGAAGTCGTCCATGTAGGGGAGTAGTCGGGTTCCTCGCCATCGCGCGTCCCGGAGGAAGCGCTTGGACGGGCGGCGTGGGCCGGCCGGTGTAGATGCGGGCGTGGGAGGTGGTGGGCGGCGTAGGTAATTCGTAAACACTTGCGTGAGTTTGCAAAAGTAGTAGGCGGAGCCCGACCACCCCATGGGGAGGCACGCGAGGCGCCATAGGGTGCCGCGGTAGTTGACCGTGAAGTAGTCCCGGTCTTCCTCCCGGATGCCAAGGGTGTAGTACCCATCGGCGAGGTCGAGTGAGACGAAGTAGTCCCCCGGTCGAGATAGATGGCGGAGGTGCTTGAGGGTCTCGCAAGTCATGTTGAATGTTGAGCAATAGTGGTTGAGTTCTCGAAGGTCGATAATCAAGCGCCATTGATTGCATCCGGGTTTTGGCACCAAAAACATCCGGGAGACGTAGCGGGGGTTCGTAGAGCGCTCCCACGCGCCGCAAGCCTCGAAGCGTGGTAGCTCCGAGTTGAGAAACTCGAGTTGGTTGGGTGTGGCGTCTAGCATGGAGATGCCGTGGTTGAACGGCTTGGGGCGTAGGCCGTGCTTGAACTTTACACGTACGCCGTGGCGGATCCAACTTAGGACTTGGCCGCTCGCGCCGATGCGCTCCCACTCCCGCCATTTTCGACGTACGCGGTGGCGCATGAAGGAAGATGTCGGAGAGCAGGAATCGGCGCGGCGGGCCACACCATCATTTCTTGTTTGGGGTTTTAGCCGAGTCGGTCGGCTTGGGGGGTGGAGCGGCTCGTGCCGCGGCGGCTGCTGCCGCAGCGGCCATGCGTTTGTCGGCGGCGGCTTTGCGGGTTCGAGCGTCGGGGCCGGTAGGCTTGTCCAGCGTGACTTTGGCGAAGGCGGCTCCGGCGGCTGCCTTGCTGGCGGCGTGTAGGCTGACCTCCAGCGTGCGGTCAAAGAACGCTTGGCGAAGCGCATCCAGTGGGCCGGAGACCGCGGTAGGGCGTGGTCGGCAGAAACGCTCGTGGGCCAATTCGGCAAAGACGCGGTCCGCATATGTGCTCGTTTGTCCGCCCTTGGTGAGGCGGAGGAAGCCCAATCGAGTATGGCGCAACTGTCGAAGAAGGCATAGCACCCGATGTGTAGGTACTCGTCGTATGCCGATTGGGTGCGTTTGTCGCTTAGAGCTCGGGCGGTGTCGTCCGTGAGAGTCCACAGACGTGGCTCCTCGACGTCTCGAGGGGGACGTTCGAGGCCGGCCGGGATGACCTCGCCGTAGTAGGCGAAGTCGACGAAATCGGACGCGGAGGGGTCGGGTTCGTCGTCAAGCAAGTCGATAGGTGGCTCAGGGGCCGCCTTACCACCCTCCGTCGGTGGGGTTGCGTCGGCGGGAATGGACTGCTGGTGATCAGTAATAGCAGGTGTAGCTGTCGTCTGCTGGAGCTAGGCGAGTAAGGCAGCGTTAGCCGCCAAAAACTGCTCAGTGATCCGTTGTTCCGATGCTAAAACTGCCGTACGAATCTGTTCGGCTGTGCGTTGTTCGATTGAGGTAGCGTGAGGGTCGGCCGCAGCGGCGGACGTAGACTGCTCAGGCTGCATGTTGCGGAATTGCGTAGCTGAACGAGGGGAAGTGTGGCGTGACGCTCGAGTGCGCATAGGGCGATGGTAAACTGACACCCTGCTCGACTACGAGAGTCGAGATTGCATTCGCGCGAAGCCTAGATTGGCTGATTGCGAAAGCAGAGAGTGCCTAGGCTTGTGGCTAGCTACGGCTTATAAGGGACGGGCTAGCTAGAGCTGACCGTTGGGGAAGTCGTTGGTCGTTGGTTGCGTCGTACTGCATGGCGAGGTGGTTGTACTGCAGGTGCGACGCGCCGCCATTTAACGGTAACAGTAACCGCTAGTGTCACTGTCCCGTACACATGGAAATTGGATATGCAAACCTCTAGATTCAAATCAATCTGACCATAAACGCAGCACGAAATAAGCGTGCAATAAATATGGGGGCCGGCGTCCGTGGCGGGGTTGAGATCGTACAATTAATGGCTCGAGCCGCGCTTGAGGCCTCACCAGACTGGGCGGACATGCAAGGCGACGCATCCAACGCTTTCAACGAATTCCCACGGAGTCCCTTATTCGAGGAATTGCCATCAAGTCCCGCACTTCGGCCGTTTATCCGCGTCGCTAGAATGTTGCATAGCCGTTCATGTACCTTGTACGTTAACAACTCCGCTAATGCTTATGGGCCGGCGATGTGTATCCCGAGTACCCTTGGCGTCCATCAATAATGCGTTCTCGGCGCCATGTTCTTCGCCATTATTGTCTCTCGGGTATACAAAAAGTTGGCTGCGATCGCCCCGAACGAATCCATTGTTTGAGCTTTTCCTGACGATGGTCAATTCTTGGGACCCCTTGTGTCTCTCGTGGCTATTAGCGATGCTATGCCGGCGGCGTGCGCTAGCGTCGGCCTCACGGTGACCATCCGCAAAAAAAACTTGTAATCCCCTCTGGGTGTCGGTGATGCTTTCGATAACTTACCCAACGGTCACATCATGCACGGAAGGGACGAAATTTTTTTTTTTTTTGGGGGGGGGGCACCGTGAACATCCGATTATGCTCGCGACGTGTTCGAAACGGCCTTAAGCAAGTGCGAGACCTCTGGCGAACGTCTAACGGGTTTGGCAACTCACCGTGACTCTCACTATGCGCTTCGTATCCTTCAACATTGCGACCGCCGCTTCGGACATTTTTCCCGTACGGTCCCCCGCGGTCTTAGCAGGGGCGAGGGTTACGGTGACACCGTCGAAACCGTCCACGAGGGAGATGACAATGCCACCCTTGATGTGGGAGCTGAGATATTGGGACTTCCCGCAGCTAGCCTACCCAACAACACTCGTTCCGAGATGTCCCTTCCCATACGTTTTGGAGGCATGGGGGTTGGGAACTTGGTTGCCTTGGCGGACGCGGCACATGTCGGAGCGGCCGGTTTGGTGGTGGGCTCCGATGTGCGCTTCCTTACAACACAAGACGCTTGTGTGCGCGGTGATTCCAACGACGATGTTCCGATGGAGCCGACCATGTACGGATGGCTAGCGACCGCAATGACCACGGCGGTTTCCCGCCGGCCCGGTGCACCGGACCGAGACGGCGACGACAACCCACCCATGTGATCGTTAGAGCTCGCTACGGCGTGTACACGCTTGGACGCCGCGTGCGGTTCCATGCTCTCATTGAGTCCGAACCCCTCATAACCGCGGCCTTAGGGATGCTCCCCTCGAAGCGTTCGACAGTGGCTCGCGCATGCATCGTAGCCGAAGTCCGATCAAACAACGAGCACATTACTCGCACCCTTGATGTCATGCCCTCGCTTGTACCCCTCTCCGCATTTGCCACGGATATCTCTCCAAAGTTGCACGCCGATGTCAGTGAGCGCGTGCGCTTGCTTTGCTTCGCCAACCTCGCCCCCACGCTTTCTCAACGCGATTGGCCAGAGTCTAGGCGTTTTGCATCCCGTCTCGGCCACGGCGCCCTTGCGTTTTTGGCTTCAGACCCGCCTACAACGGCCCGCCTAGGCGAGCTTCGCGACAAGTTCCATGAGCACTACGACGCCGTAGTATTCCTCGTCGCGGTGCGTCGCATCATCGGTCTACCTTCATCCAGGATCCTCTCCACCCTAAGCATTCCCACTGCTTGTGCTTCTTGCCATCTCTCGGATCAAGCTATGCGGGGTGCATTCGAGTCGGTGGGTGTCAACATGATAGATGGTGCATGGGGCAATGCATTTGCAAACCATTTGGTTCGATGCGGTGGAGATGCTTCAATCCATACCTCTCAATCTTGACTCGTGGAGGCCCTTGCGGAAATCATCTCCGAGGTTCGCACCGCACTCGGGGTCGGCGTCGAGGTTCTGACGGACCCCGCGATGTTAGCTCAACTCCCCAATGACAATGATGGGCTCCCCGCGGATGTGGGTGTCTTGCACTACAGTGGCATCCGAGGCTCAAAACTTGCTCTTGATGCCGTGGTATCCGGTTTGTTCGGTGTCTCTAGTCCCCAATCTTCCGACGTCGCTCTCAGCCGTGCTGAGAAGACCCAGCTCGAGAAGTACTCGGAGGGGGTGAGGAGTCGCCCCGACACCCGCTGTATTCCCTTTGCGGTCACGGAAGTCGGTGCTCTCGGCGGCAACGCCACAGCTTTTTTGAACGAGCTAGCCCAGCAGGCACCCGCCTCTAAAGGGATGCATGTGGGAATTGTATTGGCCTCTTGGCGCCGAAAGGTTTCTCTCGCCGTCCATGTCGCTCACGCGGACAACGTCTTGCGCGGGTTGCCCGCCGCTATGGACTATATGGAGGCCACTTTTCCCTCTGCCGGGATGCCTTATCTTGCTACGGCATTCTTCACCCGTGCCACGGGTCGCAAGCGTTCCCTTTCATGGTGCGGCGCGTGAGGCGCCGCTTGTCGCCTCCAAGTGTTGCGTATGTAATGTTGCGTGGGAGTTTCTTGTGTTCTCTTGTGTGTTATTTGCTAGGTTTGCGCGCAATGTAGAGCCTCCCTTTGCCGTGCCTCGGATTCCGTGACCCTCTTGTCCCTCTTGGTCCCTCCGCCCAATTTTCCTTGTTAACGTCGTTTTCGTGCTTCTCGTAATTACAATCTTATAACAATAAATAATCCTTACTCTATCATATGGAAAATAAAAAAATCGAAATTATCGATGTGTCCAAGCCCTGTCTGAGCCCCAGCTAAGCCCTAATCAGCCTTTTCATGTTGCTGCTTCCCCGCTGCAGAGAACCCCCTGCTCCCTAACTCCTTACGATTTCCGTGATGCTTCACACGATCTCGCGCTTCTCGTCGGTTCATCAGAGCTACCCGTAAGTAGTTGGGTGTGCCTGTTTGTGGCGACAGATGTACGCCGTCTTACTACCTCGGTCAGACGTCTCCTGAGCCTGGGCTACGCACGCCGTGTTGGATCTGCGCCGAAGATCCACGCTCCATCGTCATAGAAAGGTGCGACCCACCGTTTCACGCCGCTATTGTATGTATTGACTATTGACCGCCGCCGAGTCAGTCGACTTCAGTCAAAAAATGCCGTGCTTAACACACTCGGGGAGCCGGAGTGTCGTAAATCGTGTACGTGACCCAGGCAGGTCCTGAAGTCTCGAGTCGAGATTACCGCGGTCGTGGGCGCGCTGTCTTCGCACCGGAGACGAACTCAGTCAGACAGGTTGACCGAAGCGAACTCTGCCCTGAAAAGCTGCTCAACACGGTGGTTGTGCTGTTGTAGGTGTGACAGTATGCTGTCAGCCTGAGCTGGGAGGTGAGACGGGCTCGGTCCCCAGCATCAGCAGCAGCATTGTGAATACGCCCACCTGAAAGGTTGGAAGAAATAGGGAGGAAAGAGACAGAAAGAGAGGAAAGGGGCGAATATGACGGGGCCGCCTGCTCAGTCTGGAAGCTATGCCGCAGCAGCGTCCTCACCAGCAGCACCTGGACGTCCCGCGGAGGGCAGTGCGCAGCACCCAAAGAAGGCAGGTCTCACAGGTGAGAGGGTGTGGGTGAGGGAGGCGGTGCTGTTGTGGTTTGTTGTGTGTCAATGAACGTTTTAATCGTTATTTATGGGATTGCTTGATTGGGATGGGCAGGCGCTGCCACACGCAGCTACAACCTGGCAGAGGAATGGGATAAGATGACGGGGCTGAGGGATGAGGATGCTGCGGTGCTGGAGGCGGTGGGGAAGCTGTGCACTGCGAGGCCACGGCCGAGTCATTTGTCAGACACGCCACTGTCGCCCACTGGGCGCTCCACTGCCGCCAGCGGCGGGGAGACCTTCAGCCCGGCGCAGCCTGACTTTGCGGAGGAGGAGATCAGTGTCACACAGCTGGATGACATCGTGCTCCAGAACAGTCACCAGTTTTACAAGTGGCACGGCGAACTTGAAGCGGCGCGGACGAGCGAGACGGAGCAAAAATACCGTCGCTATGGGGAGGTGCTCGGAGGCCATCTCACCACATGCAACCAGCTAATGCACCAGGTGGATAGCACGCTGGCCTACTTTGATGCCCTGCAAGAGCAGGTGAGTCCCTTTACCTCTTATTTCTTCTGTGAGACTTGGCTTGCTTGATTTTTCAACTAACGCGTCATTCATTTTATATTTTCCAGCACAAAGAGGTGAACATGAAGACCAAGACTATTCATGACTCGTGTGAGCGGCTGGTTGAGGAGAAGGAGCGGCTGGTGGAGTTTGCGGACGCATTGCGCACTAAGTTGGCCTACTTTGACGAGCTGGAGGTAAGCGGGGGAGGGGGAGAAAGGGGGTGACTGTCGGTTGACAGTTAGGCTGACGCTGCCCCCATTCTGAGTCTCAGTCATGCGTATGTGGGGGTCGGCTCGGGCTATCATTTAAAGTTTGACTAGTCCCACAGTGATTCATCATTGGGGTAGTGAAGAGATGCATGTTAGCTGTCCAGCTCAACCTTTTACTCACTGTGTTGATTAGGGAAACGGGGATGATATGGCTGGAGGACGGTCACTGTATTATCTGTGTGGAATGGGGGGCGGGGCTGTGGGTCACCGTATCATGCTGTGAAGGGATCACAGTGCTAGGAAAAAGAGAGAGAGAGAGAGAGAGAGAGAGAGAGAGAGAGAGAGAGAGAGAGAGAGAGAGAGAGAGAGAGAGAGTGTGGACAGAACTGATAACACAAAATGTCATATGTTTTCTATCTTATTGTTTGTTGTGCACGTAGAGATGGGCAAGTCTGGGTGTGTTATTAAGCTCAGTTAACTAATCCCACGTTTGCTCTTTTCACGTTGAGCGGCGAAGTAGCCGGACTATGAGCTTGCCGGTCCATGCGCACGTATATCAACCATGGGTGTCTACGTTGCTGAGCGAACAGTTCTTTAGCTCTCTCTGCCTGTGCTTAACAGGCTATCGCGGCGCATTTTCATTCGGAGAAGCTCACGGTTGAGGGCTCCCACTTCCTGCCGATGTTGAAACGCCTCGACGAATGCATAACCTTTGTGTCCTCCAACCCGCAATACGCCGACTCGGCGTCCTATCAGGGTAGGCTACCCTGGTTCGCATGCTGTAGTCCACTTGCACACGACAGAGAAAATGAAGGATGTGTGTGTGTGTGTGTGTGTGTGTGTGTGTGTGTGTGTGTGTGTGTGTGTGCGGAAGCGCATGAGAAGTGGACGTATGTGTATGTATTGATTTATCTCTGAGTCGGTTGGCATGGCAACTGTCTTCATGCATATCTTGTGTTTGTGCGTGCGCGCGCGTGTGTGTGTGTGTGTTTATGTATGTGTGTGTGTCTGTGTATGTCTGCGTGCGTGTGTGTGTATATGTTTATGTATGTGCGCGCGCGCGCGCGTGTGTGTGTGCGTGTGTGTGTGTGTATGTGTGTGAGTGTGTGTGTGTGTGTGTGTGTGTGTGTGTGTGTGTGTGTGTGTGTGTGTGTGTGTGTGTGTGTGTGTGTGTGTGTGTGTGTGTCCGGGTACATACAGACTGAGCAAGTGGTGTCGCTCTGCAGGCAAGTTTCGGCAGCTGCAGAGCCGAGCCTTGGGTACCATTCGGAGTCGGGTGAAGGCTGTGCTGGATAAGGCCGCGGCGCAGGTGCTGGCAGGCATATCGGACAGCTCGGCGGGGGGAAAGCAAGGGGCCGCAGGGGGTGAGCATCCCAGCCTGTTGGAGGGCGCGGAGACGGCGCTGCTGTACGTGCGGTTCCGTGCGGCGGCGGAGTCAAGCCTGAAGACATTGCTGGTAGAGGTGAGGATGTCCCTTACCTGCCCCATCGATCACATGAAGAACTTCTGCCCATTTTTCTTTGGTTTTGCTTCCCCCAAGTCTTCTCGCACATATGTACGTACACATGATTAGGGTATTATTTACACACGTGCACTTGCACTCGCGTGGACAGGGTCAGAAAAATAATTACGTTCACATATACACAGACACGTACAGCGCGCACGCGCGCACACACACACACGCATGAACATGTGCACATAGAGACATGCAACGCGCGCGCGCGCGCACACACATACACATACACACACATGCACATATGCACGCGTGGACAGGGGAACAACGAGTGAGGAGAACGAAGCAAATGCGCGCATGTAGAGACAGGGTTTCCACCTTGCCATGAATCCATGCCCAATTTGCCTCATGTCATCTAGATTCACTTTATCACTGGAACCCGCATTTTCTCTTCTCCATGTTTTCACGAGATGATAAGAATTTTGTGAAATTGAAATCGTGTGTCAATTACCTGAGAAGCATGAACACTGTGAACCTGTAAATAAGGCATTGGTCTGTGAGAACGGGAGGCAGTGTAGCTCTGTTATTTGTTGAGGCACTGAGAGCGGATGTTGTCACAGATTGAGAACCGCAGCTCGCGCAGTGAGTACGCCAAGCTGGGCTCCGAGCTGCAAGCGCTGTTTTGCGAGTGCCGCCTCCAGCTGGTGGGCGACATCGTGGAGCAGCGCGTCCATCAGCTCTCCGTGCTGCCGGTGCAGGCGCTCACCCGCAACGGCTGTGCCTACCTCATGCAGGCAAGCCCCCAACTCTTGCCGCTGCTCGCTGCCAGAGTTTTGAAATAACATGGATTGGCTTGCGCATATTGCAGAGACATGTGGCGAGGCATGGGTTAAATTATTACCAGGGTGATGTATATAATTTAGTCTATGGTATGAAGGGGAAATCTGATGGAATCTCTACTGCATGCCGTTGCTTTGCGAGAGAGGTTGCGGATGCCAGTCCTTCAGAGTTCTGTGGCTTGTTTATTTTTTGTCTGTATAGTTATGATTTTGTTTGTACCATCTCAGTGGTTCCGAAAATGTCAAAGTTAGGCTGTTCCGATTAAACGTGCTGTTTTAGGCCGCCCCCCCCCCCCCCCCCCCCCCCCCCCCCCCCCCCCCCCGCCCGCCCTCTTCAACTTGAATGGTATGGATCTTCTAGCACATTAACATTACTTGGCATACTGGCTAGTTTAAAAAAGTCACCCCACAGTTTTCTTCTAAAGCAATGCATAGGTGTGTGCACAAGGGTGTGCTTTGCCATATGCAAACATGAAATGGAGAGGGAATGGGGCACATTTTGGAACCATGTCCATATTACACAAAGCTTCACATAACCCTTATATCCATTCAGTGGCCCTAGTAGCCACCCCTCCATGTAAATATCGAAAGTGTAGTGATGTTGCTGAGCTGCCGACGGTCACTGCTGCATGATGTTGTCTAAGTTAATCGGGGCGGCCTTAATATTGCTCTTACTACCGAAATGCTATGTAGACTATCTCCGCTGACAGCAAAAGAGCACCCAACCTTGCATGTATTGTGTGTTACCTGTACCAATTGTTTGTCGCTTCAACTTTGTCCATGGTTCCTCCACATGCCAAAGTTATTTCCACCCCGAATGTGCGCTTTGCTCTGTGTGCATGCATGCGCACACATTTATTCGACACTGGTCGGACGGCGCCCTCTCATTTACTTGATTGTGCCCCCCCTCCTCACATAATGATGTACCCATTTCAAACACTTGCGCCGAAACGTACATTACACGACTATCCTCTCTCAATGTTGCGTTGCTGTCGCTCAATGTTGCGTTGCTGTCGCTCATACCATTTTCGAACGTGGCCCCCGCTGCCCTCTGCTTCCCTCCGCTTCCGTGGCGTGACTGTCCATGCAGTTGTGATCTCAGACACGATCGATAATGTCATTTGTATATATCGCCTGTCGCACATTTTGGTTCGATAACACGTTTACAAGCCAACTCATTTTATTCAGGGTTTTGAGTACGCTACGAAGTTGGTTGAACTTGAGGACCCCTCTGCGGCAATTGAAAGTTATGGTGGACATGAATATGCACTCAAAAATATGGCTATGGTTAGGAGGACTTTATAACGCGACAGGATCGTAAATTGTTTGTACGTAAATTTGGGTTTCAGCAAGGCCTAGTTAAACATAATCTAGAACGCTTAACCCTAAAAACCCTAAAATTTGCCACAGGTCTGTCAGGCGGAGCACCAGCTGTTTGAGCATTTCTTCCCCGCGGCCGCCGCCGACGCCGCGGCAATGAGGCCGCTGCTCGAGCCGCTGTGCACCATCCTCTACGATGTCTTGCGCCCCACGTTCATCGCGATGTCGGAGATGGACCAGCTGTGCGAGCTGGTCGACATCATGCGGCACGAGGTCCTGCAGGCGCGTCTGCCTCTCTCAAACCCTGACAAACCCTAACATACGAATCACCTTCTCAGAACCTCGTAGACCTTAAATCTAGATCCAACCTCCAGCACACTGCTCGCTATCCCCAAACGAATTCGGCCACCGCAACCCAAATCCAACCCCCTCTCGCCGTCGTGCCACGATGCCACGTCAGCTATGACGCGCTATTATAACCCAGTATGAAATTTGTTTTCGGGAATTTTCGAAGCCCTAAATCTTTCTGCTGCTTTCGATCTCCAACTAGAGCCTGTCACCCTTGCCGTTGATAGCAAATAAGGTGTGAGGCCCACATGAGGTGTGTTTTTGGCTAGTCAAGCTTAGGCCAATGCTCAGATACCCTAAAATCCGAATTGATCCGGAATTCATAGTTTTCCAGATTTTTAAAGCACAGGATTTTAGCGCCTATCTGTGAATATCGACTTGAGGCGACACTTTTCATTTATTGACTTAGGTGGCTGCCCCCCTTTTATTTGACCCCTTTGAAATTCTGCGCTTGCCCAATACACAACTAAGTACTGCAAATGACTTATTTTCGGGTCCTAAACCTAAAATTACAGCATTTTGTAGCGGCCAAGACGCGCCCCCCCCCCCCCCCCCCCCCCCCCCCCCCCCGAGCCTCGGAGGCTGATATCCGTTGGAAATCCGTGACCTGGCTTGCAACTGGCAGCTCTTTAGACAACAAGTGTCCGAAAAGGAAATATGCCCCCCTCCCTTTGTGTTTGAGAAAATTCGCCCCCTGAAGCAATTGTATTCTTTCTTGCCCAATCGGTGTGCGTTGTCTTCCCAAGTCTTGAGTGTAACAATATCAGCAGGAAGAATAGTTATTGATAATCAGCAACCGAAGCCTTACCGAATGCCGTCATTTTATGGTTGGCGCAGGGTTTTATGTTTCATATCGCTAGTACCCGTACCTGTACGGGAGGTATTCTAGAAGGGTGAACTGATGTAGCCTTAGGGTTGAAATAGGGTTTGTTTAATGGCTGATCAGGAAAGGCGAAACCCCAATGGCTTCGTGTCTATCCCCATGCACACTGACTGAGTAGCTGCTTGACACCTGTAAGCGCGACGGATGCCTTAAATTAGGTTTCTATGGAAAACCTAATCATCGTCGCTTGTGAGTGGTGTGTTTTTATCAGCTTTCTTGGTTTGGTAATTTGGAAGTGCGTCACGTAGGAAAAGGGAAACTGTAAGGGGGTACGGTTGTTAGTAGTAAACACATGGGTGGGATCACAGGAAGGGAGCTGAATTTGCGGCTTTGTTTTTGTTGCCGCAGGATCAATTGGGGAGGCGCGGGAACGCGATCGCGCCTCTGAAGCCGACGATGCAGAGGGCGCTGCAGGATGTGCAAGAGCGGCTGACCTTTCGGACGCAGGTGTGCGGGGGGCGGGAAACGGAGGGGTCTGGGGTTGGGTGAAGAAGGGGGGGGGGGGTTCAGTCGGCGTCTGTTCCTGAAAGACACAACTCTTACTATTATTGTTATGTTAAGTTACTGCTTTCCGTTTGCTATCATGTTTTGAAAGTGAACCACCCTGTGATAGGAAAAATAATTTTTTTCGTCCTGTGATAAGGAAAGTGCTGTTGTGCCATTATTTTGTGGGTTGTTAATGCTGCCATGGTATTGAAGTCGTGCGTGCTTTTCATGTGAAACCTGAGGGCTGGCAGGTTGTGATTGGAGAATGCCTGTGATTGGCTCGCGCCGCTTCGTGTTAAGTTACATCCTGGTGTGATATGGTGCTTAAGATTTCTTTTAACACGCTACTCGTTTCTTAGTGTAGTTTCTCTGTAGCTTACGTACCAGTTTCGCAATACCCCAAAGTTTCTTGCTACAGTTAATGAACATTTTCCTAACAATACTCTGCTAGAGCTCTTGCTGCCTCTGCGGCCAATCGGTTGGTTCATTCGTCGGTTGCTTCATTCATTCCTTTCTTTGGGTTGATTACTTGCTTAATAGGTGATCCCCTGTTTTTTGAATAAAAATATCAACGACATATACTGTAACGTACTGCACAGCGCGCTGCTATGTATGAATCTAGACTCTGGTAAATTGATTACAAGAAGAACAACATGAGCACGGACATGAAAAAAGGGAGGGGAAACAAAAGGGCATGAGTGTCATCATGCTAGACTCTGGTGTGTCATCATGCTCCATGTACCAGAGTAGTCGTCTTTGCTTAAAGATAAATCTTTTGCATGGACCCACACTCTGAACTTTCCGTTCCTATTGATACGGATAAGCTGCGAATGACGCCGTTTGTTGTTGCGGCCTCACCCCTGACCCGCAGGCTTACCTGAAGGACTCGGTGGCGTCGTATGTGCCGTCGGAGGAGGACACCGACTTCCCCAACCGTCTGGTCGTCGCCGCGGCGCAGGGGAAGTCGGCGGCGGGCGACGACGGCGGCGAGCCGGCCAACCAGATCCCGGAGGTGGCAGAGGTCGCGGCGGAGGCCGCCGGATCATCCCCAAACAAGGACAACAGCCTGGCGTCCCTCGACCCCTACTCCCTCTGGTACCCGCCGCTGCAGGTCCGCCCGCTCGTCATTTCATATGATGGTGTTTCGCTTCCTTATATTTTTGGCGAGTATTTCGGACTGTTCGAATCAGTGTCATTGTTATTTTGAACGTTCTGCCGAACTGCCCATTTTTGTTCTATATACTCCAACAGTCGGATGTGAAGGCACCTTAATTTCGACAGTATGACCCTTGCAGCTTCTAAACACCTTTCAAATCCTGTTTTCTTTTGGGGTCGTGTTGTTTGTTTCACAGATGGCGAGGCTCTGTTTATTTTCAACATTACTGTTTTTTTGGTTACGCAAGTTTTTCTCAATTTTGGCTGCCTACACTCTGTTTTACGTTTCGTCTGTTACCGTGCTACGAATGACAGGTGGTGGCCAAGTCCCTTCCATACACTAAACACAATAGTTCAATAAAGATGGTCAGTCCCTATGTTTGAATTAGAAGCAATAAGAGTATACATTTCATCGGCGCCGTTGACGCCAGTAACGCGGTTTTCCGACAAGTGATATGTCTTGCCTCTAAGTGATGACATGGGATATGTAAAAGACCTCGTGTTGCGCGTGTTTTCGAGTAGTTTTCCTGTTTTTGATGCTGACGTCTTGTTTATGACGTGCGTGTGCGCTGCTCGCCGGTGCGTAGCGATCACTGCTGGTGCTGTCGAAAGTGTACCGCTGCCTGCCGAAGAGTATTTTCGGCGGCATCGCGCACGAGGCCGTCGGCTCCACCACCGCCTCCGTCCAGCAGGCGTCGCGCATGGTGGCGCGGCGCTCGGGCGCGATGGACGGGCAGCTGTTCATGATCAAGCACCTCCTCATCCTGCGCGAGCAGATTGCGCCGTTCGAGGTGCGGCCCCCGCCATCCCAGCGACACAGCAAAGAAGGGAAGGAACTTAGGCTCTCCCTGCATCCGGGATATTTTGCCCTTGCGCAACACAATGCAACGCCCTTTCGGAAGAGACCATTCAAAACCCCTGCACTTTAATTTTCCGTAGTATTATCTTAATTGGACCAGGCTTCCCTCTTTCGGCTCGGCATGTGATGAGCTCCTAATAGAAAAGTGCTGAGCACCAGGTTTTTGGATATTTGAATAGGGCTCCAAGGAAACCCCTGTAGAATTTGATAGCCGGGATTAGGTTATCATCTTTACCCCCCAATCACCCATCATCCCGAACAACCCCACCCCACCCCACCCCGACCTGTCCTTGTACATGTACTTGATCCGTCACTGCCCCCCGCTACTGAACCCTGAACGACGAATTAGGGCTTCCTGAGTTCGAATGTTTCCCGCCAGCTCTTCTATTATGTTTAATAAACCCTAATAGTATTGCATAGCTACCCTAATATGTATAGACCCTAATAGAAATATTGCGATCTGTTAAGTTTCCTTTCCGAAATGACTGCTGATGCAATCCCCAAAGTCCCTCGTTCTTTAACGAACCCGAACATTACAATATATATAGACCCTAGTAAATAAAACCTTAAAACCACAGTATGACCTGTCAAGAGACCTCAGTTAAAGAAATTAATCGATGCAGCCCCCCTGCTATTGCGTCATGCTTTTACTAACCCTAATATGACCCTATATGGACCCTAAGCGACATAAACCCTAAAACTATATTATGACAGAGTCACCTCAGTTTTCTTTTTTTAAATGCAAACCACCCCCCCCCCCCCCCCCCCCCCCCCTTCCCCCCCCAGCTTTCTCATTGTGTTTAGTCTGACAGCTGAGTGCTCCGTCGCAGGCCGAGTTTGCGTCGACGGAGAAGGATTTGGACTTTGGCCACATGCGCGACCAACTGCGCCGCATAATGATCGGCGAGGTCAGCCTCTTCTCGCTCTCCTCCAACAACGCGCTCTTCCAGATGGTGGGCGGCGGGGTGCGGGTGACGGAGAGCATGGTGGACAGCAAGAAGGACCTGGAGAAGCTGCTCAAGGTCACCTGTGAGGCGTACATCATGGCGGTCACCAAACTCATCGTGGAGCCGATGCTGTCATTCATCACGAAGGTCGCCCCCTCAGTATCTCCTCCTTTCCCGTTTCTAACAGCCATCAGTACTTTCTACGCGTTCAGTATTGGCGCCACCGTTGAATCAGACAGCCAGTGCATTGGAATAGGTTTTACAAAATGCTTCCGATTTGTTTTTTGATAATTTGTCATTCCCGCTCTGTGGGGAATTAATTACTTGTATGCGTGTACGCATGCGTGTGTGTGTGTGTGTGTGCGCGCGCGCGCGTGTCTGTGTATGTGTTTGAGTGAGAGAATATGTGGGCGTGTGTGTGTTTGTGTGTGAGTGTATGTGTGTGTACAGGGGAATTTAATTGAGTGGATGTGTGTGTATCTGTTATAGTGTGTGTGTGTTCGAGGGGCTGCATATCACAGGTGTTACATTTGTACTTATTCGGATGTCTAACGTGCTGTAATTTTTTGGTGTGCAGGTAACGGCAGTGAAGGTGTCCACCTCGGCGTCCAAACCGCTGAAGGAGCAGGCGTTTGCGTCGCCCGCCAAGCTGAAGGAGATGCTCGCCAAGGTCAACCAGGCCCTGGAGCAGGCGCTGCCAAAGGTGATGAATACGTCCCCCCACCCCCCCCCCCCCCCCCCCCTCCGCTCTTAGTTCTGTTTATAGTAGGGCATTGCCTTACATGTCGTGCATGTTGCCCCTTACATGTCTCCTTAGTGCCCCGACTAACCGTAAGCAACTCAAACTATTCCTTTACGTCAATGAAGTGCTTGGAAAGGATTGGTAGGACACAATAGGCCAAACTATGCTTGGGACTGTAAATTGAACACTCTGTAATGAGCCTTGTACTCTCACTATTTTTGGCAATTTGCATGAACAGGTTATGTTTTGGTCGCTCTCGGATTAATTAGCCCCGGCACGTACCGCAAAAGTAGTGCATGAGCCCTAATACCCTAACTTTAAAAACCCTAATCTGAGCCCTGACCTGAAGGCAGCCTGATGGCGGGAGGCGTCCCCTTTTAGGTCACGTATGGGCTCACATATTTAATGTGCGTGTCTGTCGTTATGTTATGGGCGAGAAAAGGAACTTATTTTCCTTTTGCAGACAATCATAGTCGCGATGGGGTTTGAGCTTTGTACGTTATGTATGGATCTTGGAGCATAAATCCGAAATGTTTTGACATGCAATGACAAATCTTTGAAATTACTTACCCTTTAATATTGTCCGAGTCTTTCTCCTGCATGACCTTCTGTGCGGCGCTCGTCCTAATCAGACACCACCCTTCTGTCCCGCTGACGGCCAGGCTGTGGAGAAGATGAAGCTGTACCTGAACAACGCCTCCACGCACGCCATCCTCTTCAAACCCATAAAGTCCAACATCGCCGAGGCGCACGGTCAGATCGCGGCGCTGCTGGAGTCGGAGTACAGCGAGGAGGAGGCGGAGGCGTGCGGGCTCAAGATGCCGGAGCAGCTGAGCGCCATGCTGGAGGGGCTGTCGCAGTGAGCGACCCCCTTCCTCCCCTTCCTCTTGGTCGCTTTCATAGCTCACATTGAGGAGCTCTGTAATCAATCCTTTCGGGGTATCTGTAATCAACCCTTTTCGCACTCGAGCAATGAAGAATACTGAAATGTACAATTTTTTCGGATGTGGGAGAATCGAAGGCGGTTTAGGGTTTGACCTCCTAAACTAAAAAGTACATGTCAGCTGTGTTGCTTGAAAATATGGGGCTTGTGGCGTCGTTTTGAGTATATGTATCATTAACTAGACAACGCCCCGTTTGGGATGCGCTCGTTTTGGATTTTTTTTAACGGTGTGGGTTCACAGGGGGTGTGCTGCCGCAACTCGCCACAACACATTCACAGGGATTGCAGGGGAAAGGATGGGGGACGTTTGGATTATTAGGGGTAAAACGCTAACTGCCTAAAAGTCCCGTGCGTTGGCGCTGTGTGTGTGTGTGTGTGTGTGTGTGTGTGTGTGTGTGACAATAGTGAGTGAGTATGTGAGTGTGTGTGCGCGCGTGTACGTGTACAAGTAATTCCTCGGGTTCTACAAGTATGGGGTGTGTAATGAAAGGTGTGTGTGTGTGTGTGTGCGTGGATGCGTTTGAGCACATGAAATCTGTCGAGCCGCTGAAAAGTCGCAATGCTCGTTTCATTTCCGCTGTTTTGAGTTGTCATGAGCACTTTAAATAATATTAAGAGCCGATTGTTAAAGATAAACGAAGGTTCCACCTTTTTCAGAACTGTTGACAACCTCACCCATGACGGGTCACCGCGGCCACAAAATTGGTTGCGCTGATGTTATCGCCGGGCGTCCACTTGGGGGGAGGGGTACATTGGTCATTGTGGATTGACGTATACGAATCGTAAGGGTTGTTTACAATATTTTTTTGTTTTTGAAAATGTGAATTAGGTCGGCATAACATTTCGTTGTTTAAAATGACGCAAGTCGATCATAATTTGGCGACCGCCTTCGTCTTTGCCCCATTATTCATCATCCCACTGCCATCAATCAGCGACGACCCCTCCGCAGCTGCTTCAACATGCCGCCGGATTGCGCCTTCCCGGGCGCCGCGTAGCCTTGTTTCACCTTTTTTAGGTTTTCCTCCGCCGTCCGCTGCGCCGCCGCGTTGGTGAGGTGCCAATACAGAAACTCCTGCACCGTCAGTCAGCCCACAACCGTCATTCGCGTCAGGTGACCTTCTCGCACGGTGACACAAAACCAACAAACTTACTTACAAATGAAATGTTGCAAGGGTGCTTTAATGCACTTGAATGAAGAATTGCATGGAAAAGATATAAAAATTAGATGCGCTAATGTTTTACAAGAAAAGGCGCAAAATCAACAAACATTACACCAAAAAATGAGTCAGCTAGTTCGAATGGAATTCTGTTGCAGTCTCATACATGTATCATTTGCAAATACTGTTTCACGCCTGCTATTACTCGTTCTTTCGTTCGTTCGGCCCATATTCAGCGTTACATGAGGTCATGAATGTATTTCAAACTGTCTCAGAGCGAACCCAATACTGCTATCTAGGTCTTAAGGTTAGGGTTTTACGCCGGGGGGTCAGGAATATATTTGTGCGTATTTGAAATTAATTAAGCACACGATTGACGATTAAACGTGCGAGAATGGGTAGAAATTCCACAAAATTTAGCAGATTTAAACATTCACACGAAAGGTTTGTGTTTTGTGTACTAAGCCCTAAATCCGTAAATTGTTGCGTCTTTGAAAAACGGATGAATAATGACTACGAGTTTGGTTTGATTACAAACAGCGCACGAATCAAGAAACCTCCGGGAACGTGCATGCCAGACGCAATGCAGTCACGTGTAAACAAGTGGCACCTGTGAATACAATCAAACTGCATGCCTGTCAAGTTTGTGTCCAGGAGCGGCAAAACATTGTTTGAGGGCTTGAATTAAGTATTTCGTACGATATAACAAAAGATTCGCCCTTGAATAAACCAGCGCACGTTTTATTCCCACATAATAATCCACTATTGGGTTTGAGGCGCGCGTTGCGCGCCTAAAAGTACATAAAGTACGAATTCCACGATCCTAGCCCTAAAATAATCCTTCTCTTTAGGGTTTGGCGTTTTTGCCAAAATACCTACGTTATAACCTAAAAATCTGCCATGTGTTTTAACCGCGTTTCAAGTTTTGTATTTTCCAGTTTCGTGTCAGTCACGAAAGTAGTGTGCCAGCATAATGTAAACAATGCAAAACGCACGCACGAATAATGGCACCAAAAAAGTGAATTGTAGTGATGTACATTATATACTTCGAAAAATACTTCAATTCAATATTCCTGATAAAAAAAGCCTAAACCTGTAAATGCGACGACAGCCTTTGCGCATTTCCCCTTTTATTCGCCTGTTCGCAATGCTCGAAGGGTATTATTGTCGGTGCAATACAAATACTCAGGCGCTACCTTGTTGTCCGATCCCGTTTCTGTTGGACACGCAAATAACTGGTACTCCAAGGAAATAGAGCATGATTACCAAATTCATGAATGTAATAAGAACCGCAATCTCATTGTGTTTGTTCTTTTCAGTGCAGTGGCAGGTACTTCATGTTTTGATAGGTTTTAGCAGGACGGTCCTATCGGCTTGTCCAAGGGGGGGGGGGGGGGGGGGGGGGGGCGCCCACATCTTTAGTCATCGGCTCGTCGTCGTACAGCCGCTCCAGGATGGGCGGCTCCATGGTCTTTAGGTACTGGTAGACGTTCATGAAGGGGCAGTTCGAGTTGAGGAAATCTTCCAGGCTGTCCAGGAATATCAGCCCGTCGCTGTCCTCTGAAATCTCCCGGAACCACTCCTCCGCCTCGAGCCTCTCCCTCGGCGTCGCGTTCTCCCGGGCCTATCGCCAGTAGCGACACCGGCAAAGCACCCATTGTTCAAAATTACGTCCCGCGCGTTTCAAATTCGTATCAAACAAGCGCTTGTTCTGTACTGTTGGCTTTCACAACAGTTGCAGAAGAACCATTTATACTATAATTTCAAATCGGAACTTTTGTCACTTATGTTGGGATGAATAATGGTATTGATGATAGTGAAGCGGGTTTTGCTCTGTTACTACTTTTATATCTTCTTTCTTTTCGATATATCAAAGCTATTCCATCCATTAATTTGTTCATCTCACAGTAAGACTGCATTTTGGGTTGATTAACATAATGTAAATTAGAGAATCCACATTCTGTACTGACGCCGTCTTTTCCGGTCTTTCGCTTTTCTCCCTTCCTCGCTCAGCTTAACAATGATGGCCATACTCGTAACAAATTCATTTATGCAGCATTCAATAAATGGAACCAACCTTCCTCAGCCTGTCAATACTCGAGCCTTTCGTCGCAAAGTCCTCCATCTCGTTCAATTCTTCGGGGGAGGCCAGCGGGTACGATATGGCCAGCATGTCCTGAGGAAAACAGTGAATCGTAGATTAGCGGCAACGCAAAAATAGCTTGATTTGAAGACTTGGTCGGCGGCTCATCGTTTCGCGAGTCGGAACCAAAGAATCGGGAGTACTCGTCGAACTAAAAAATGGCATATCGGGTTGCGCTTGCTGTTACGCGCGAGCCACCCACTCACCCGGAAGCTGAACACGCCCTGCGGACGGTCCGGGTCGTCGTCCTCCGCGGCCGTCGACACATTTTTCATTAGATTTTGCGAGAACAGAGTCCGTCCCTGTTCGAGGGGGCACCGTTTCCCGCCACACTCTCAGTTACCATCACGGCGTAACACCAAACACGCACGTTATGGTCTGAGTTTTGCGCAAGTAAGGGTTAGCGCCCGTACGTTGCCTTCCGCCAGTCTGCTGTACTCGACATAGCCGGCTGCGGAGAGAGAGGGGGGTTTGCAACACAGACTTGTCAGGTCATAAATCAAAGGCATGATTGGTTGATCCGAGTGGCGGACTGTCAGACTAGAAAGGGGGTGCTTTTTTTTATTAATTTCCCAATATATAGCATTCTAATGGAGTATGTCAAATATGCCAGTCACGCAAAATACTGCGATAACCCTAAACACCACTTGACTGCCCAAAACGAAATGCGAGGTTTCCAAAACATACACTGACCGGTCTTTCAGCACACTTTGAAGGGTCGCGCTGATCGTGGTGGTAGAGCTGTAGGTGTTGCATGCGATACTGAGTGCATTTTCTAAAAACTCAAAATTGTAAATAATTGGGCTGTTCAAGAGGGACCGGTTAATTTTTTTTGCGGGATTGTAAAAAGCATCATCACCATTGAAATATTGATTGCCTTGCATCTCCAGGGTGATTGACATACTACTGAATCGATTGAATAACGCGTCACTGCGGGGCTCAGGCGACACAAGCGCCATATACGAATTGTTTTTTATTCATGCGGGCGTGGTTGGGGGAGGAAGGACGGTCACTTCTGGTTTTATCGAGCCGATCGAAGACCTCCTTCATGGCCTTCAGCTCCTCGTGCTTGACGAGGTGTCCATTGGCTATTATCCGGATGACGCTCGGGCTGAGCAGCTTCATCTGCGGCAGCGAAGAATGTGTGCTCACCAATAACTGCCTTTCGAAACTATTAACGGAGTTACTTGTACTATCACGGGCGCACTCGAGCAGGATGGCAACAATGAAGTAAACGCAAAAGGAATCAGAAACTAAGAAATGCAAAGAGTGCAAGGTGTAGATATAGCATAAGGGATACCAAAGGGAAAGATGAAGCATAACCAAAAGCAGTCTTTCGCGGACGGTGGACGAAGATGGTTCGGTGAGGAAGATCCAAAAATCATTGTTTTGATCATTCACGGCATACATAGATATGAAGAATAAATGCTTAAAAGAAATTCTGGAAAACAGAATATGGCGAAAAACCATAACGCGATATGTATTTAATCGAATGGAAGGAATTCTTGGCGACGGATAAAAGAATGCAGCGCACATATTATTGGGCTAGTATACTAAATCCTGCAGTGCTTTCCTTCCAGCAGGGCCAAAAAACTTTGATACTTCGTAAGTAATGAGCACTAACAGGGAATGCAGTCCAAGTAAGTAAGTATACGGTATTAATTAAGGTCAATCAACACTTAAATATTGACACACACACGGGCGAGCAGAGATTGACGAAAACAGGTTCTGCTTTGCCATTACTACCCGTACTTGTATCGTTTTGATTACAAGAAGAACAACATGAGCACGGACGTTTTGATTACTACCCGTCCTGGGCATTTTTCTAAAAAGGAGAAAGGAGTGGCAGTGGATGGCGTAAACTGACTAAACTCCGTCTGATGAGTTGCCACGACGAAGAACAAGCAGTGCGAGGCAGTCATCAATAAAAGGAAAATAGTTCAGACACGTACACATAAAAAGAGAGAGCACGCGATAGAACTCTCTCAGGCATATCTTCGAAAAGCCTGGCGCGCTCTCTCTATCGAACAAATAAAGAAAAAGCCCGCGTGTTATGTCGTTCGTCGCTGCCGCTACGTTCAATAAAATCTCGCCTTGACATTCTTACTCCCTACAACCACCAGTGACCAGTAGTATCCCCCCCTCCGGACCCTCCCCGGGATTATTGGAAATACCCGGCCTCGCCTGAGCATCCTGACTTAATGTGTTTCCAATCCTGAATAGAGCTTAATACGCTTGCCGCGTGAAACTGTATGTAAATGATAATGGTCTCACAAGATGGGCCGGAAAACGAGTCGGCCGCACCTGCGACTTGCTCCTCTGCAGTGCGCTCCTGCGGTTTGGGCCACAGCTCGTCGAACGCGCGGAACCTGGCGTCCTCGCACTGTGAGTGCTGCTCGGAACGAGGTTGCTAGACGACGACGGGATTTGGATGCTGAAACACGACGAGGGCTGCTTGCTCCCAAATACAGAGCCCCCCGCCTCGCTTCCCGCTAACACCGGCAGCCTCTCACTGGTAGCACGTTTGCCGTCGAAGGGCGAGCCAACAACGACGTCCTCCAAGGCAATATCCATTATTTCGTAGCCGGTCGTATTCGCCGTGCGCCCATCAGTCCGAGTTGCCCCAGGCTATACATAACGACAACAATGGGAAAGAGCATGACAGGATTAGCGGCTGCTGGTAATCGCGTGATGAATCCTTCGTTTACACGGACCCTATTCGAGTGTCGCTCAAGTTGGTGCGAACGAAAACCGCCCATCAGAAGAGCATGGGGGGCAATTAGGCAAATGATAGTATATTGGACTGAAGCTTTATCGAGTAGGGACGAAATGAGCAGCAATAGCAGCAGCCCACCTGTTTCATGTCAGAGTCAAGACGCTTCCCCGCACGTGAGATACTGGACGCCAGGGACGACGGCACGGATGCCGGTGTGTTGGGTTCGGTGGAGGTGCTGTGGAAAGTACGTCGCCTTCGAATAAGAGCCGTTTTGTCCCTAGTCGTACTACCGCTCATCACGTCACCGTTAGTAGCCTGCGGCCCCGTAACTTGCTGTGTCTCGGCAAGCGCACGAGCTTGGCTCACATGTTCGAGCCCGTTGAGGAAAGGCGTTTTCGCGGTGGTGGATTTTCTCCTGAATGACACGGGAGTCCCCCGCGGTAGGCTCTCCCCCGGCTGCGGCTCTGGTGCTGATCCATTTCCCGAAAGTCGAGGCAGACGGTGCGCCATCGGACTACCACCACGTGTCATTAGGAGGGCCTCCGCAGTCGACATCGTTGGGCACGATTCAGGGAAATTTATTGAGTTTCGGACCCTGGGCCAACGCCTTCCGAGTGCGTGGCCCGCTGAAGCAGCGAACCCGAGGTGAAGTCGGTGAGTAAGGCCGGCCGGTGGCCGAAGAAAGTCTTTTGGAGATATCTACGAGTTATTTTCGCTGCCAGGGGGGATGAATCCCATAATAATAAGTAAAGCACCACTTTTTTTAGGGTAAAGCGGAAGCTCTTATATCCCTAACACGTCGGTTTGTACTTTGTACACATCTGCGGAGATCTGATGCCGCTTTGATTTAGCACGCATTCATTGCGATATTGCAAATTTGGGACGCAGTCATCAAATTCTTACAAGAAAAAGCAGTGATGGAGGCCACCAAGCAAAAAGAAGAAAACAGGACAAAATCCAAGCCCGAGGAACACGAAGGCATGCCAAAGCGTCAATACTGCCCTCCTGCAAAGCGTCTCGGAGATCGGAACCCGGAGTGCCATGAATAGCAGCAGATAGACGTTGCATACATTCACGTCGCACATCCCCCAAGAAAGCCCGAAAAGGACCAAAAGTAGTTTGACGAACGAAATTTTGCATACTGACATAACTGTCATAGCGCAAAGAGCGAGAGTCATCAACACCCATGCCAAGGAAGCGACGAACTGCCACCAAAATAGCCAAGCGATAAGCCAACTCAACCGCCATAGGCGCCAACCGGCCCCCATCCTCCAGAGCAAAGGGATATTAGTAATGGACCGACTAGACCGAAGGCGTAGTGGCGTACCAAGTAAGGCGGAAGTGCGGAGGTCCGCATCGAGTTTGCTATGCTAAGCTCCCAATGCAAGACTCCCCGGGAGTGAGAGATGAGGAACATTGGTGTTCGTACGAGCACTTGTAACCAACATCAACATCAAGTTGACGGTGTGGAGCCATGAAGTCTAACCAAACCACATCCCATGACGATCTCGAGGAGCTCCCGGCCGAATAGGGCGGACCTCCAGCCGCAAGTCCCGCCCCTTAGTACCACCCGCTTCAAGCATGAACTCTTCAAGCACGTGGACAATCCGATCGTGGAGCTGAATAATGTACCAAGAGCACGGGCACCGGGGCATGTGGTCCATAAACATCGCAGTTGTGGAGCGCTCACATGTCGTGAGTCAAACTTAGTGGTGAGAAGCCACTAATTGACATCGATGTTTTCCGGTGCGTTGGTGAAGCGCACGCCTAATACGCGTAAGGTCGCGGGTTCGACACCCGGTGAGTCCGATCATGGTATTTATACGGGTGAAGGCCCAAGAAGAGCCCCAGCCATGTTACCTTAAGTGGAATTTGCGTACAATGCGTCTTGTGCACTCGGACTTGAGCACGCCCCTTTCGAGGCTAACTTTGGATTCTCTCCTGAAGAGCCCCCAGATTTGTTGTTCATCATGCGACCTTCTATTCCAATTTCGCAAGACGCGTCATAGCGGTTAAGATTGTTACAAGAAGTACATACTATGGTACGCGATGTGTTACTGCTACACAAAGACGAGATGCAAGAGCGCACGAAATCGTCGACAGCCCCACACTTCGTCGGAGGAGACAAGGTGTTGTCAATCAATGGCAAACACAATTGCATATTAAAAATTCTAGCGGCAGCAGTGCGCTAACATAATGTGTATCATGTGAATAACCTACGACCCTGCTCTATCGCTCCACTACGACCAGTTGTCCCGGTGACTATTCATGAAGGAGATGATGACAAATTTGAAGTCTCTCGTACCTTTGGTGTGTGCATCAAGTCTTTACCTGGACGACGAGGCAAATATTTGCTCTTCATGACGCACTTCAATGATGACAATATTTCACATGTCCGGCACCGGCTGAACGAGGTACATCGAACTACGGCGTTACAAGATTTCTTGGAGACGCCCCAATGGCACAAGTTTGCCAAGACTCATGCGTACATCGACTTCATGCACGCTCGTATAGCGCGTTTTCCTGAGTCCCATTAACTGCTTCAGTAAAGGAGCTTACACCACGGAGGTCTGCCTCGCGGCGGCCTAAAAAATCTGTCAAGACGGGGAGGGTACGAGTGTGACGAGTACAGTCCAGTAAGGATACATTTCAGGATATTTTACATGTACTCGTTACGAAATACAATTCGTGCTTTTCTATCGGAAGGACGTACAACGTGGGCATGTAACTACTGCAAATTAGCAAGGGTTTTGATGCGTATTTTACTACCAGTTTCTCTCGTACGTACATGTACGCATGGTAAATCTAACTAGCCAGATGACGCGCCAAGCGAGGTTTCCAATGCAGAATGTGACTCCCCATATTGAACGAGCCGCGTCGCTAGTCTATTGACGACGGTTGGAAAGCCCTAGCACCTAGCGCGAGAAATGCACATGAGCATGTACAAGCTATCTAGGCGGAAAGCTATTTACGCCTAATGCAGTAGAGGGAGGTGACATGATCTTTAACAATTCCCTTTGATTAGCTATAATCTATTGTTAAACACTAACAATGAAACATCTTCTCCATATGTACTTCCACCTAGCAATTGAGCAGCGACATAACACAACAAATTTGTGTCTGCAGCTAGCTTTCCGAAGGCTAACCGCCACACACCCGACATAGAGGTGCTCGATACCGTCGACGAAGATCAAGACCTACTTGACTATGAGGGAGTCTCATTGCACCGAGCGCACTTCCGAACATGAGAGGCCCGCTCCGCATTGAGGCCAAGCACCCGGTGCGCAGCCATCGTATAACAATCAGATGGCACCTTGTAAGTGGACTCATGTGAAGCGAAAAAGAGAGCCAAAGCCCCGCGACCCGTACCCAAAATCACCCTCATATAGTGTGGCGGGAAGGTTTGCAAAACGCCAAGAGGTCAAGGTAGGCCCGGGCACGAAGAATGCGTAATTATATTAAAATGCCCGTGAAAGTTGGCCCCCGGAATCTCCCGAGCGAGTGATAGCATCGGGAGTAAGGAGTTGTAGGCAAGTCAATTGCGTAACGGGCACCACCGCATTGTTAACAAGAGATACCACAAACTCGACATTTAGAACATTCATTTTCCCCCGAAGACCGGAAAATTAGGAACAATGTGTGACTGGCTACTAAATTATTGGGAAAGCATTGGAAACCACCAATCGATCGGAAAAAGAGATATAAACACGCGGAACAAGCAATCGGGAATAAAATGGAAAATCGGGTTAGTGCATATCGATTCTGATTTGAAAGCTTGCATTATTGGCATACCGCATTTTTGGTACGGGTACTGTTGATACTGTGATCCATACTTACCACCGCCCCATAACTTCCCCCCACTTTTCCTCGTCTTGTCTTGTAAGTAATCCACTCACTAGCAACTGTCATCGCCGGATCTGGATGCATATAGAGTTGTTCCATAATAAGCTAAAGTACTGCGAATTTCGGGCCGCGGGCGGCGAGTACTAGGTTAATGGGCTACAAAATTCCGTACCTGTCGCGCAGCGCTGATAATATAGTGGCGCGCCCGCACTCTCATCAGCACATCACTGGACCACTCCCACTCGCCAAGGTAGCCCCCGTCCACATATTTCCCCCTTTCTTGCTTTGTATTTAGCACACGGGACGTACCCTAACTAGTAAGTATCGTTAGGCGGGGTGTTGAGCGGCCTTGTGCGTGTGATCTAGGCCGCTCCATGGGCGTCCCCAAGTTGCTACAATATCTCGGACCACTCCTAAGAACCACCAACTTGTATGGCGCTGCGGAGGGCAAACGCATTGGTGTAGACGGCCATGTTTGGCTACAGCAATTCGCGTACCACTGGGCTGAGGACATTGTATACCACAAAAATTATGAGCCGCTCGCACGGGAGTTCCTTCAACAAGCGCAGTATGTGTTGGGGCAAGGAGTGGAGGTATTTTTCGTTTTCGACGGGGCGCCCACACCTGCGAAACGGTGCACTGACCAAGAGCGGCAGCGGCGGCGCGCTGTAGCCTTGGCAAATATTATGCATGGAAGTAACACTTACCCGTCAGCAGCAGCGTTGCGTGCAGCTGTGTCCTTGGGTTGGCCGGCTGTGCAGACGAAAATCTCCGTGTTACGCAAGCATGGGATACCCTACTTGGTCGCGCCTTATGAGGCCGACTCGCAGCTTGCCCTACTAGCTAAGGCTGGTCACGTGTGGGCCGTCGCGACTGTTGACTCAGACTTTATCATCCATGGGATTCAACGTATATTTTTTGTGTTTCTTGGGGAAGTGGGCGGGCCGCGTTTTGGGACAGGTCGTTGGCGGAGAACTGGCAAGGGGGGCCAAACGAGGATGCTTGGAAGACGGACTTCTTGACGATACTGGCAAGTTGTGGGTGTGGATTTTTGACCGCCTACACACTCGCAGCTGGCTGTGACTACGACACCAAAATCACCAACGTTGGACCCGCTGGAGCCATGCGCGCATGCAAAGCGGTCATGGTTGTGCAAGGCGAAAATGTTTTTGCGGATCTCAACGTAGTTGTGCCCTTTCTCGCTGATGAACTAAAGCTCTTGTCTCCAAGTAAGTGATTCCCTCCAAATTTGCTCTCACTAAATCGTTCTTCTTGTTGATTAGTTTGGTTGCTTGAGTAATTTGTTTTCCCTTTTGCATGATGCGGAATCAATAGGTCTAGATGCTTTGCAATGGATTGGCAAAGCCAGGAATGCACTTGTGGTGTTTGCTAATGCGTTGGCATACAATCCTCAAAGCAAGAAGGTGGAGTCGATGACAGGGGAGGATTGCCAAGTGGCGGTTGCCAAGTGGCCTTTCTTGGGAGAGCCCATTTTGCCATATGAGGCTGAGCAAAGGGCGCTTGGATTGATTTCGCCTTTTGGCGAGCCATGTGATTTGCCTCATGTGACTTTGGCTGAACCGATGGCAATGGATGCATGGCTTAAAGAGGACATGATAGAAGGGGCCAGGCTCCCGAATCTACCATGGCCTACTAACTTTCACCCTACAATTCAGGTGAGTCATTGTTATTTAGTTTTATTGTTCTGCATATGAAGGCGAAATAACTTGTATTGATTGTTTGTTGGCTCATTGCTTGATGCTTAGGTACTAAAAACATGGTTGTCCACAAGAGCGGGCATGAGCTTGCAGAGTGGTAGCACCCGGTCGGAAATCATTGAGGTGGTGAAGGGACGACTAGCGCTAGAAGCGGAGATGAAAAGGCGCGGGGAACGTATTTTGCTACGGGACCCAACAGGTCGTAGTCTACACCAACATCTATTGCATAGCAACCTGGGTAGCTGCTGGCACTTCACATCAGAGCAAGCAAGCAATGGTGCACTACCACTAGACGGTTGGGTGTCAGGACGGGAGGAGATTGCCGCCGTTGCTCCTTTCATTGAGAGGCAGGTTATCTTCAGCCATTGGGAAAGGTAAGATATTTGGATATATTATTAATGATGTTATTTATCCTTATCATCACCTAGCTATGATGATGTATGTGCATGCGTTGCTTTGAAGGTACGCCACAGAGGTGGCGGAGAACACCAGGTGCTTGCTGGATGACGCGCACTCTAGAGTCCTTAAGCTGAATCGCCTTCAAGGATTTGGCTATCATCCAAACAACGAGGCAACAATTCCTCTCACACAACATGGCGGGATGCAAAAGTCTGTGTACTTCCGCTTTAGGGCTCCTGCATCACAACGGGCTGACAAGTCTTACAAGTGCTGGATGGAGTGCATGACAGCTAAGTTCCCCTCAAGCCATCCCTTTGTCACCAAAATAATTGGTGCAGGATGCGATTGCCCTTTAGGTATGACGGGGGAGTGCGTGCACGTTCTTATGTGCGCTTTCATGGTGCACCTACTACCCCGTCTTGTTCACATTGTCGGGGCAATACAACAACCAACAACATCGGTTCTATGCGCTTGGGCCGATCCCGGCAAAGGAGAGACATATGACGTCACCACCTCGCTTGCAAACATTCCTTTTATGCGGGTAAAGATGAAGAAGCGCAACAGTCATGCACGGAATGGTAGCGCATCTGAAAACAATAGATCACGCCGAGTGTTGCAGGTTGCTGAGACTGCTTGCTGGCGAAATAAGTTTCGATATCCGACAAGGACATGGAGAGATTGAGCGATTCACGCAACCACCCGGCTAGAGTGGCTGCTCGCCATGCACTATGGAGGGCAGCAAAACGAGCACATGGGGCTATGTGTACAACAGAATCGGCATTCGGCATGTTGGATGGCGATCTTCATTTGGATCCTTACACAATTCGTCAACTATCCGTGATGGGGGATGAAGAGGCATGGGGGAGTGACACTAGCACCAGTACAGATGATTGCAGTGACGACAGTGGTGGTGGAACTTCATCTTCAAACAACGACACAAAGTAAGACTAAGCCCCTTATATTCCCCATTTGCTAGTGTGCTTGCGTCTCCCTTGTTCCTAAGGGGCTTGTATAAGTTGCACAGGTGACCAACAACGTTGAATATCTTGGCCAAGATGTCTGTGTAGTACAATGGAATTTTCTTTTGGCTAAAGAAGCCCCAACCTTGCAACCTGCTGAAATGGCGCTCGACATGAATGCGGAGATTGCTTTGCCCCTTGTTTCCACGCCTCTCATCAACGGTGTACGTCTTTCTGCCATTCATCCGTCGAATGGGTGCCACCATTTGACAGCCAAGAGCATGTAGCTGCTCTGCCAACCTGTCAAACCCCTTATCAATAGGTATTGAATCTCCCCTTTTCAAAATGAATGGGAATGGCGATGCTTGGAAAATCTCAATATCAGAGATTCGGCTCGGGAAGGCTTCAGAGCTGCCGCAATAGGCGCCTAAAGGTGAGATGCCTCCCAATATCTTGGCTGTGTGATAATGCTTGTAGTAGCTAAAGCATGTCCTACTAGCCTTTCTGCTGCATGGTTGCTAGATCCTTAGCTCTGTGCAATCTAGGATGAAGCGGATGCGGCTAGTGCCATACGCTTTCTTCCACTCCTCCATCAAGGGGCCTTGCATGAGCTCGACCTCAGGTACATGGAATTCGGCTTTGAAGAACGTGCCATAAATAAAAAACAATAAATAGCCATGACTGCCGATTTGGAATTCGGGGGAGGGTTGCGAAGCGGGTTTGTCTGCCCAGTGAACAGTGCTGTTGAAAGAGGAGACAAAACTGCCCTTGTCTGAGCCCCAATACATGTGCTTCTCGTACTTGAGGCCGGCCTTTTACTTGTAATTTGATTGATATTTTCTTTGTTTGCCATATCTGGGTTGCTTGTTGTTCCCCGGGGTGTAGAACTGTCGCATGGGGAGGAAGCATTTTTGAAAAGCTGAGCAAACGGGATTGGGGTTGCATGGGGCTTCAACTTCACGCCACCACCTTGACTGGGCACCTTGTCTTCGTCTCGAAAGTGAGACGTATGCACGCGATATTGCTGTGGATTTTGCAGCACTAGGTCACGGTCATGCGCATGGCACGGCATCGGGAGCAAGGAGTTATCAACAGACCGGAGATGGTCTTTAGAGATAGTCGATAGGCGGTGCCCATCTCGCTTGACGGGTTTTTTACATTGCGTGTGACCACAAACAAAATATCGCCATGCTCGTTTGTCGTCCATCTTTCTTGCTGATCAACAAAGTCTAGTGCGGTAAGGAAACTAGTTCGGAGACCGAGCTTGCGCTAACCGCGACTTCCGACTTTGTGGCGCCGCTCCATGTCTCGCGCGCGCGGGTACTTGTATAAGGCTGGCCACTAGAGGAATAGCGGAATAGCGCTCTCCGGCCGCCGCAGCGCCTGCGCCAGGAACCCCCGGCTCCGGCGCGCGCTCGCGCCGAAGCGCAGCTCCGGCCCGTGCACTCATCGCATAGCACTTGACGCGCTCGCGAAAGAGCCCTGAACCTTTCGCTGTACTGATAGCGGTACGTATCACTATACAGTACCGAAACGTACTGACACGTCGGAATTATTAGTAATAAATAAATCGCGAAGCGATACGAGCTATAGGTCCAGGCAAATAATAGGAGGTATATTCGCGAATATATATACCTCCTATTCGGAATAGGAGGTATAGCGTTTTTCAAATAATGTACACGATATACAGGCGAAGCAAAATAACGAAATACAACCGGACCGCTATGGGTTTGAGCGACCGCTCTATAGGCTTGGGCTGGCTGGCTAACCGACTACAGGTACCCGTACAGCAACGAGGGATGCCAGCAACGGGACAACGCAAAAACAGTGGCGTGCCATCGTCTAGAAGAAGGAATCCTAGGACTATCGCTAGTATCCCACATGTTCAACACGTAGTCGCTATCGCTATCATGGAATCCTGCGCGGCTTGTGTTGGAGTGAGCAGCGGACGCATTCGCTCGGCGAGCTAGCGATCTATCTGGACACACGCATTTTCGAAAAACTATCTCTTGTTGACTTGCCCACTCGCTCAAACAAGAGGTAGATCGACGCCGAATTTATCGAAAATCTAGAAGCGTACCTTGAGATACCTTTATAAAACAAGTTGCACCATCTGTGTGGCAGCAAGATTCTCGTCTACTCAACTTTTTCGATAGCGACTTGCGGGGTAGCTCCTCCACGTAGTTGGCAGTAGAGATCGTCGCTAGATGGTTCACACAAGTACTTAACTGTAGTTGGTCCCTATTCGCTATTCGTTTAACGCGAAATAGCACCCATACATCCAGGCCGACTCGTGCTGACTGGACTGGCTTGAAATCGAGAAACGTACTGTGACGTACTATACCGTACAGCAATATGGTCACGTGTGCTGGGTTTTGGCTATTCCACTAGTGGCCGGCCTAAGCGCCGGTATAACCCTGTAGCCCAAGAATTTTAATCCCCCCTCCGCGAGCTAGTACTTTAGCTTATTATGGAACAACTCTATATTCAATGGTACCTGTACAGGTACCCGCCGATAATAACAGTCAGGTACGGGTACATGTAGCTGCTGATGATAAATATACCCCCCAGTCGCTATCACCATATGTGTACTGCAGTGCCGGTAACAGCCTAGGTACAGGTAGGCGGGGACGGGTGCAAATGTATGACAAAGATCGACACGGCACAACAGCTGAGTCACGATATAAGGGTACCGTGTGTGTTTCAAACTCAAGCACGTACGGCACCCGTTGTAACAACGTACGGCACCCATCGCAAGGGCCGTATGTAATTGAGACGAACACAACACTCAGTACGGTTTCAGAAAAAGTACTTTTGAAAAGCCTTCCCATGCTTTCTTGACTTTGCGAGTCTGGCTAGGTCTTCTTTGGACTCCTAACTGTGCCCTAGATAAGTCCTACTATGTTGGTCGGAGTAGTGGCGGCGCCGTACGCCAACGCGAATCTACAAACAATTAGTGCCAATGCCGCCTTGACCTCCTCGCTAGGTACGGCCGTTAAGAACCGCCTAAGGTCCTTCCATGACCATGTTTTTCTTTTGGCCTCAAACGACCGGAAGCACACATATTGCCGTGTTGCCTTCACATGATGGGAAGGCGCAGACGTAGTCAAGGAAGGAGTTCTTGCATGCGTATTCGTCTTGCCCACGCGGGGGATATGCTCTCCATCAACTAGAGTCATCGGGAATGCACACGCCAAGCACCCGTTAAGACGCGAAGAAAGGGGGGGGGGGGGGGGGGGGGGGGGGGCGTGAAAAAATGTAGAAGATGCGGAGTCTTCGAGCAAAGGGTCGAAATCTGAAGAAGCGAGGGTATGCATCCATTCGTAAACTCATTTCCATGACTGTAAATGAAAAGTTTGATTATAGACGGAACGTCCTTGCTTGTTTACTGTCCGGATTACTAAATATTTTTGTCCGGGAATTTTCGCGGGGATTACGGGTCCCCGTAGCGAAAAAAGAATTGAGAAGAGCAATTCCTGCCTTGGGATTTTACTTTCTTGGTGTTTTCGATCAATTGTAAAACCTAAAAATTCGACAACCAAAAGCTTGCCCAAATACTCATAAATAAATGACAGTATTTCTTCGGACTTTATAACAACCACGGCGGCAAAAGCAAGATGGATTTACGTCCCGAGCCCGGCATGAGCAAAACGGAGACCGGCATTCGAAGAAGTCAATTACGCTATATATTTTGTCTTGCGGAGTTTCTATTAATGGAAGCTTACCCCAATTTCCCGTCCGTCAAAAACCCCCATTTACTAGCATGCTACATATATTGTTTGAATGTGCATGAGAGACTTTTGTGACGAGTACAGTCATGCAACAGTACACTACATTACATTGTACAAGTACTCGTTACTAAATCCAATTCGT